>JAWZYV010016226.1:0-47658 GCA_038373885.1 Cheiracanthium punctorium | reverse complement strand
CAATTAGTCCGGCAGTTATAGCCGTTTGAATTTTGCAGAATGTACCAAAATGCCGGAGGCGCCGAGATCTCTTTACAAAAATCTGTCGTATTTTTAACTATGTTCCAGTATAGCTATAATTATGAAACTTGGTGGGTGTTTAGGTGTTGCCACACACTATCTTTTCATATTGGTTTGATCACTGCCGGACAATTAGTCCGGGAGTTATGGCCGTTCGAATTTCGCCAATTTGGGCGCCCTGGGCAGGTGCCCGTTTTACCGAAATTTTAATTATAACTGAAAACAAATCGTGCCAAAGGACACTTAAGAGCACCAATAGCCCACGTACCAAGCGGCTAAGTCGTCGGTCAAATAGAACTTTAGATACGGGAGGCGCAATTTACATTGGCATTGGGTAGAGCGGTAGGGGGAGCTATCCGGTTTTACGGGGTGCACGTTTTAATATGTTCCAATTGAGATAAAATTATGAAACTTGGTGGGTGTTTAGGTGTTGCCACGCACTATCTATTGATGTTGAAATGGCGACGATCGGACAATTAGTCCGGGAGTTATAGCCGTTTGAATTTTGCAGAATGTACCAAAATGCCGGAGGCGCCGAGATCTCTTTACAAAAATCTGCCGTATTTTTAACTATGTTCCAGTATAGCTATAATTATGAAACTTGGTGGGTGTTTAGGTGTTGCCACACACTATCTTTTCATATTGGTTTGATCACTGCCGGACAATTAGTCCGGGAGTTATGGCCGTTCGAATTTCGCCAATTTCGGCGCCCTGGGCAGGTGCCCGTTTTACCGAAATTTTAATTATAACTGAAAACAAATCGTGCCAAAGGACACTTAAGAGCACCAATAGCCCACGTACCAAGCGGCTAAGTCGTCGGTCAAATAGAACTTTAGATACGGGAGGCGCAATTTACATTGGCATTGGGTAGAGGGGTAGGGGGAGCTATCCGGTTTTACGGGGTGCACGTTTTAATATGTTCCAATTGAGATAAAATTATGAAACTTGGTGGGTGTTTAGGTGTTGCCACGCACTATCTATTGATATTGAAATGTCGACGATCGGACAATTAGTCCGGCAGTTATAGCCGTTTGAATTTTGCAGAATGTACCAAAATGCCGGAGGCGCCGAGATCTCTTTACAAAAATCTGTCGTATTTTTAACTATGTTCCAGTATAGCTATAATTATGAAACTTGGTGGGTGTTTAGGTGTTGCCACACACTATCTTTTCATATTGGTTTGATCACTGCCGGACAATTAGTCCGGGAGTTATGGCCGTTCGAATTTCGCCAATTTGGGCGCCCTGGGCAGGTGCCCGTTTTACCGAAATTTTAATTATAACTGAAAACAAATCGTGCCAAAGGACACTTAAGAGCACCAATAGCCCACGTACCAAGCGGCTAAGTCGTCGGTCAAATAGAACTTTAGATACGGGAGGCGCAATTTACATTGGCATTGGGTAGAGCGGTAGGGGGAGCTATCCGGTTTTACGGGGTGCACGTTTTAATATGTTCCAATTGAGATAAAATTATGAAACTTGGTGGGTGTTTAGGTGTTGCCACGCACTATCTATTGATGTTGAAATGGCGACGATCGGACAATTAGTCCGGGAGTTATAGCCGTTTGAATTTTGCAGAATGTACCAAAATGCCGGAGGCGCCGAGATCTCTTTACAAAAATCTGCCGTATTTTTAACTATGTTCCAGTATAGCTATAATTATGAAACTTGGTGGGTGTTTAGGTGTTGCCACACACTATCTTTTCATATTGGTTTGATCACTGCCGGACAATTAGTCCGGGAGTTATGGCCGTTCGAATTTCGCCAATTTCGGCGCCCTGGGCAGGTGCCCGTTTTACCGAAATTTTAATTATAACTGAAAACAAATCGTGCCAAAGGACACTTAAGAGCACCAATAGCCCACGTACCAAGCGGCTAAGTCGTCGGTCAAATAGAACTTTAGATACGGGAGGCGCAATTTACATTGGCATTGGGTAGAGGGGTAGGGGGAGCTATCCGGTTTTACGGGGTGCACGTTTTAATATGTTCCAATTGAGATAAAATTATGAAACTTGGTGGGTGTTTAGGTGTTGCCACGCACTATCTATTGATATTGAAATGTCGACGATCGGACAATTAGTCCGGCAGTTATAGCCGTTTGAATTTTGCAGAATGTACCAAAATGCCGGAGGCGCCGAGATCTCTTTACAAAAATCTGTCGTATTTTTAACTATGTTCCAGTATAGCTATAATTATGAAACTTGGTGGGTGTTTAGGTGTTGCCACACACTATCTTTTCATATTGGTTTGATCACTGCCGGACAATTAGTCCGGGAGTTATGGCCGTTCGAATTTCGCCAATTTGGGCGCCCTGGGCAGGTGCCCGTTTTACCGAAATTTTAATTATAACTGAAAACAAATCGTGCCAAAGGACACTTAAGAGCACCAATAGCCCACGTACCAAGCGGCTAAGTCGTCGGTCAAATAGAACTTTAGATACGGGAGGCGCAATTTACATTGGCATTGGGTAGAGCGGTAGGGGGCGCTATCCGGTTTTACGGGTGCACGTTTTAATATGTTCCAATTGAGATAAAATTATGAAACTTGGTGGGTGTTTAGGTGTTGCCACGCACTATCTATTGATGTTGAAATGGCGACGATCGGACAATTAGTCCGGGAGTTATAGCCGTTTGAATTTTGCAGAATGTACCAAAATGCCGGAGGCGCCGAGATCTCTTTACAAAAATCTGCCGTATTTTTAACTATGTTCCAGTATAGCTATAATTATGAAACTTGGTGGGTGTTTAGGTGTTGCCACACACTATCTTTTCATATTGGTTTGATCACTGCCGGACAATTAGTCCGGGAGTTATGGCCGTTCGAATTTCGCCAATTTCGGCGCCCTGGGCAGGTGCCCGTTTTACCGAAATTTTAATTATAACTGAAAACAAATCGTGCCAAAGGACACTTAAGAGCACCAATAGCCCACGTACCAAGCGGCTAAGTCGTCGGTCAAATAGAACTTTAGATACGGGAGGCGCAATTTACATTGGCATTGGGTAGAGGGGTAGGGGGAGCTATCCGGTTTTACGGGGTGCACGTTTTAATATGTTCCAATTGAGATAAAATTATGAAACTTGGTGGGTGTTTAGGTGTTGCCACGCACTATCTATTGATATTGAAATGTCGACGATCGGACAATTAGTCCGGCAGTTATAGCCGTTTGAATTTTGCAGAATGTACCAAAATGCCGGAGGCGCCGAGATCTCTTTACAAAAATCTGTCGTATTTTTAACTATGTTCCAGTATAGCTATAATTATGAAACTTGGTGGGTGTTTAGGTGTTGCCACACACTATCTTTTCATATTGGTTTGATCACTGCCGGACAATTAGTCCGGGAGTTATGGCCGTTCGAATTTCGCCAATTTGGGCGCCCTGGGCAGGTGCCCGTTTTACCGAAATTTTAATTATAACTGAAAACAAATCGTGCCAAAGGACACTTAAGAGCACCAATAGCCCACGTACCAAGCGGCTAAGTCGTCGGTCAAATAGAACTTTAGATACGGGAGGCGCAATTTACATTGGCATTGGGTAGAGCGGTAGGGGGAGCTATCCGGTTTTACGGGGTGCACGTTTTAATATGTTCCAATTGAGATAAAATTATGAAACTTGTTGGGTGTTTAGGTGTTGCCACGCACTATCTATTGATGTTGAAATGGCGACGATCGGACAATTAGTCCGGGAGTTATAGCCGTTTGAATTTTGCAGAATGTACCAAAATGCCGGAGGCGCCGAGATCTCTTTACAAAAATCTGCCGTATTTTTAACTATGTTCCAGTATAGCTATAATTATGAAACTTGGTGGGTGTTTAGGTGTTGCCACACACTATCTTTTCATATTGGTTTGATCACTGCCGGACAATTAGTCCGGGAGTTATGGCCGTTCGAATTTCGCCAATTTCGGCGCCCTGGGCAGGTGCCCGTTTTACCGAAATTTTAATTATAACTGAAAACAAATCGTGCCAAAGGACACTTAAGAGCACCAATAGCCCACGTACCAAGCGGCTAAGTCGTCGGTCAAATAGAACTTTAGATACGGGAGGCGCAATTTACATTGGCATTGGGTAGAGGGGTAGGGGGAGCTATCCGGTTTTACGGGGTGCACGTTTTAATATGTTCCAATTGAGATAAAATTATGAAACTTGGTGGGTGTTTAGGTGTTGCCACGCACTATCTATTGATATTGAAATGTCGACGATCGGACAATTAGTCCGGCAGTTATAGCCGTTTGAATTTTGCAGAATGTACCAAAATGCCGGAGGCGCCGAGATCTCTTTACAAAAATCTGTCGTATTTTTAACTATGTTCCAGTATAGCTATAATTATGAAACTTGGTGGGTGTTTAGGTGTTGCCACACACTATCTTTTCATATTGGTTTGATCACTGCCGGACAATTAGTCCGGGAGTTATGGCCGTTCGAATTTCGCCAATTTGGGCGCCCTGGGCAGGTGCCCGTTTTACCGAAATTTTAATTATAACTGAAAACAAATCGTGCCAAAGGACACTTAAGAGCACCAATAGCCCACGTACCAAGCGGCTAAGTCGTCGGTCAAATAGAACTTTAGATACGGGAGGCGCAATTTACATTGGCATTGGGTAGAGCGGTAGGGGGCGCTAGCCGGTTTTACGGGGTGCACGTTTTAATATGTTCCAATTGAGATAAAATTATGAAACTTGGTGGGTGTTTAGGTGTTGCCACGCACTATCTATTGATGTTGAAATGGCGACGATCGGACAATTAGTCCGGGAGTTATAGCCGTTTGAATTTTGCAGAATGTACCAAAATGCCGGAGGCGCCGAGATCTCTTTACAAAAATCTGCCGTATTTTTAACTATGTTCCAGTATAGCTATAATTATGAAACTTGGTGGGTGTTTAGGTGTTGCCACACACTATCTTTTCATATTGGTTTGATCACTGCCGGACAATTAGTCCGGGAGTTATGGCCGTTCGAATTTCGCCAATTTCGGCGCCCTGGGCAGGTGCCCGTTTTACCGAAATTTTAATTATAACTGAAAACAAATCGTGCCAAAGGACACTTAAGAGCACCAATAGCCCACGTACCAAGCGGCTAAGTCGTCGGTCAAATAGAACTTTAGATACGGGAGGCGCAATTTACATTGGCATTGGGTAGAGGGGTAGGGGGAGCTATCCGGTTTTACGGGGTGCACGTTTTAATATGTTCCAATTGAGATAAAATTATGAAACTTGGTGGGTGTTTAGGTGTTGCCACGCACTATCTATTGATATTGAAATGTCGACGATCGGACAATTAGTCCGGCAGTTATAGCCGTTTGAATTTTGCAGAATGTACCAAAATGCCGGAGGCGCCGAGATCTCTTTACAAAAATCTGTCGTATTTTTAACTATGTTCCAGTATAGCTATAATTATGAAACTTGGTGGGTGTTTAGGTGTTGCCACACACTATCTTTTCATATTGGTTTGATCACTGCCGGACAATTAGTCCGGGAGTTATGGCCGTTCGAATTTCGCCAATTTGGGCGCCCTGGGCAGGTGCCCGTTTTACCGAAATTTTAATTATAACTGAAAACAAATCGTGCCAAAGGACACTTAAGAGCACCAATAGCCCACGTACCAAGCGGCTAAGTCGTCGGTCAAATAGAACTTTAGATACGGGAGGCGCAATTTACATTGGCATTGGGTAGAGCGGTAGGGGGAGCTATCCGGTTTTACGGGGTGCACGTTTTAATATGTTCCAATTGAGATAAAATTATGAAACTTGTTGGGTGTTTAGGTGTTGCCACGCACTATCTATTGATGTTGAAATGGCGACGATCGGACAATTAGTCCGGGAGTTATAGCCGTTTGAATTTTGCAGAATGTACCAAAATGCCGGAGGCGCCGAGATCTCTTTACAAAAATCTGCCGTATTTTTAACTATGTTCCAGTATAGCTATAATTATGAAACTTGGTGGGTGTTTAGGTGTTGCCACACACTATCTTTTCATATTGGTTTGATCACTGCCGGACAATTAGTCCGGGAGTTATGGCCGTTCGAATTTCGCCAATTTCGGCGCCCTGGGCAGGTGCCCGTTTTACCGAAATTTTAATTATAACTGAAAACAAATCGTGCCAAAGGACACTTAAGAGCACCAATAGCCCACGTACCAAGCGGCTAAGTCGTCGGTCAAATAGAACTTTAGATACGGGAGGCGCAATTTACATTGGCATTGGGTAGAGGGGTAGGGGGAGCTATCCGGTTTTACGGGGTGCACGTTTTAATATGTTCCAATTGAGATAAAATTATGAAACTTGGTGGGTGTTTAGGTGTTGCCACGCACTATCTATTGATATTGAAATGTCGACGATCGGACAATTAGTCCGGCAGTTATAGCCGTTTGAATTTTGCAGAATGTACCAAAATGCCGGAGGCGCCGAGATCTCTTTACAAAAATCTGTCGTATTTTTAACTATGTTCCAGTATAGCTATAATTATGAAACTTGGTGGGTGTTTAGGTGTTGCCACACACTATCTTTTCATATTGGTTTGATCACTGCCGGACAATTAGTCCGGGAGTTATGGCCGTTCGAATTTCGCCAATTTGGGCGCCCTGGGCAGGTGCCCGTTTTACCGAAATTTTAATTATAACTGAAAACAAATCGTGCCAAAGGACACTTAAGAGCACCAATAGCCCACGTACCAAGCGGCTAAGTCGTCGGTCAAATAGAACTTTAGATACGGGAGGCGCAATTTACATTGGCATTGGGTAGAGCGGTAGGGGGCGCTAGCCGGTTTTACGGGGTGCACGTTTTAATATGTTCCAATTGAGATAAAATTATGAAACTTGGTGGGTGTTTAGGTGTTGCCACGCACTATCTATTGATGTTGAAATGGCGACGATCGGACAATTAGTCCGGGAGTTATAGCCGTTTGAATTTTGCAGAATGTACCAAAATGCCGGAGGCGCCGAGATCTCTTTACAAAAATCTGCCGTATTTTTAACTATGTTCCAGTATAGCTATAATTATGAAACTTGGTGGGTGTTTAGGTGTTGCCACACACTATCTTTTCATATTGGTTTGATCACTGCCGGACAATTAGTCCGGGAGTTATGGCCGTTCGAATTTCGCCAATTTCGGCGCCCTGGGCAGGTGCCCGTTTTACCGAAATTTTAATTATAACTGAAAACAAATCGTGCCAAAGGACACTTAAGAGCACCAATAGCCCACGTACCAAGCGGCTAAGTCGTCGGTCAAATAGAACTTTAGATACGGGAGGCGCAATTTACATTGGCATTGGGTAGAGGGGTAGGGGGAGCTATCCGGTTTTACGGGGTGCACGTTTTAATATGTTCCAATTGAGATAAAATTATGAAACTTGGTGGGTGTTTAGGTGTTGCCACGCACTATCTATTGATATTGAAATGTCGACGATCGGACAATTAGTCCGGCAGTTATAGCCGTTTGAATTTTGCAGAATGTACCAAAATGCCGGAGGCGCCGAGATCTCTTTACAAAAATCTGTCGTATTTTTAACTATGTTCCAGTATAGCTATAATTATGAAACTTGGTGGGTGTTTAGGTGTTGCCACACACTATCTTTTCATATTGGTTTGATCACTGCCGGACAATTAGTCCGGGAGTTATGGCCGTTCGAATTTCGCCAATTTGGGCGCCCTGGGCAGGTGCCCGTTTTACCGAAATTTTAATTATAACTGAAAACAAATCGTGCCAAAGGACACTTAAGAGCACCAATAGCCCACGTACCAAGCGGCTAAGTCGTCGGTCAAATAGAACTTTAGATACGGGAGGCGCAATTTACATTGGCATTGGGTAGAGCGGTAGGGGGAGCTATCCGGTTTTACGGGGTGCACGTTTTAATATGTTCCAATTGAGATAAAATTATGAAACTTGTTGGGTGTTTAGGTGTTGCCACGCACTATCTATTGATGTTGAAATGGCGACGATCGGACAATTAGTCCGGGAGTTATAGCCGTTTGAATTTTGCAGAATGTACCAAAATGCCGGAGGCGCCGAGATCTCTTTACAAAAATCTGCCGTATTTTTAACTATGTTCCAGTATAGCTATAATTATGAAACTTGGTGGGTGTTTAGGTGTTGCCACACACTATCTTTTCATATTGGTTTGATCACTGCCGGACAATTAGTCCGGGAGTTATGGCCGTTCGAATTTCGCCAATTTCGGCGCCCTGGGCAGGTGCCCGTTTTACCGAAATTTTAATTATAACTGAAAACAAATCGTGCCAAAGGACACTTAAGAGCACCAATAGCCCACGTACCAAGCGGCTAAGTCGTCGGTCAAATAGAACTTTAGATACGGGAGGCGCAATTTACATTGGCATTGGGTAGAGGGGTAGGGGGAGCTATCCGGTTTTACGGGGTGCACGTTTTAATATGTTCCAATTGAGATAAAATTATGAAACTTGGTGGGTGTTTAGGTGTTGCCACGCACTATCTATTGATATTGAAATGTCGACGATCGGACAATTAGTCCGGCAGTTATAGCCGTTTGAATTTTGCAGAATGTACCAAAATGCCGGAGGCGCCGAGATCTCTTTACAAAAATCTGTCGTATTTTTAACTATGTTCCAGTATAGCTATAATTATGAAACTTGGTGGGTGTTTAGGTGTTGCCACACACTATCTTTTCATATTGGTTTGATCACTGCCGGACAATTAGTCCGGGAGTTATGGCCGTTCGAATTTCGCCAATTTGGGCGCCCTGGGCAGGTGCCCGTTTTACCGAAATTTTAATTATAACTGAAAACAAATCGTGCCAAAGGACACTTAAGAGCACCAATAGCCCACGTACCAAGCGGCTAAGTCGTCGGTCAAATAGAACTTTAGATACGGGAGGCGCAATTTACATTGGCATTGGGTAGAGCGGTAGGGGGCGCTAGCCGGTTTTACGGGGTGCACGTTTTAATATGTTCCAATTGAGATAAAATTATGAAACTTGGTGGGTGTTTAGGTGTTGCCACGCACTATCTATTGATGTTGAAATGGCGACGATCGGACAATTAGTCCGGGAGTTATAGCCGTTTGAATTTTGCAGAATGTACCAAAATGCCGGAGGCGCCGAGATCTCTTTACAAAAATCTGCCGTATTTTTAACTATGTTCCAGTATAGCTATAATTATGAAACTTGGTGGGTGTTTAGGTGTTGCCACACACTATCTTTTCATATTGGTTTGATCACTGCCGGACAATTAGTCCGGGAGTTATGGCCGTTCGAATTTCGCCAATTTCGGCGCCCTGGGCAGGTGCCCGTTTTACCGAAATTTTAATTATAACTGAAAACAAATCGTGCCAAAGGACACTTAAGAGCACCAATAGCCCACGTACCAAGCGGCTAAGTCGTCGGTCAAATAGAACTTTAGATACGGGAGGCGCAATTTACATTGGCATTGGGTAGAGGGGTAGGGGGAGCTATCCGGTTTTACGGGGTGCACGTTTTAATATGTTCCAATTGAGATAAAATTATGAAACTTGGTGGGTGTTTAGGTGTTGCCACGCACTATCTATTGATATTGAAATGTCGACGATCGGACAATTAGTCCGGCAGTTATAGCCGTTTGAATTTTGCAGAATGTACCAAAATGCCGGAGGCGCCGAGATCTCTTTACAAAAATCTGTCGTATTTTTAACTATGTTCCAGTATAGCTATAATTATGAAACTTGGTGGGTGTTTAGGTGTTGCCACACACTATCTTTTCATATTGGTTTGATCACTGCCGGACAATTAGTCCGGGAGTTATGGCCGTTCGAATTTCGCCAATTTGGGCGCCCTGGGCAGGTGCCCGTTTTACCGAAATTTTAATTATAACTGAAAACAAATCGTGCCAAAGGACACTTAAGAGCACCAATAGCCCACGTACCAAGCGGCTAAGTCGTCGGTCAAATAGAACTTTAGATACGGGAGGCGCAATTTACATTGGCATTGGGTAGAGCGGTAGGGGGAGCTATCCGGTTTTACGGGGTGCACGTTTTAATATGTTCCAATTGAGATAAAATTATGAAACTTGTTGGGTGTTTAGGTGTTGCCACGCACTATCTATTGATGTTGAAATGGCGACGATCGGACAATTAGTCCGGGAGTTATAGCCGTTTGAATTTTGCAGAATGTACCAAAATGCCGGAGGCGCCGAGATCTCTTTACAAAAATCTGCCGTATTTTTAACTATGTTCCAGTATAGCTATAATTATGAAACTTGGTGGGTGTTTAGGTGTTGCCACACACTATCTTTTCATATTGGTTTGATCACTGCCGGACAATTAGTCCGGGAGTTATGGCCGTTCGAATTTCGCCAATTTCGGCGCCCTGGGCAGGTGCCCGTTTTACCGAAATTTTAATTATAACTGAAAACAAATCGTGCCAAAGGACACTTAAGAGCACCAATAGCCCACGTACCAAGCGGCTAAGTCGTCGGTCAAATAGAACTTTAGATACGGGAGGCGCAATTTACATTGGCATTGGGTAGAGGGGTAGGGGGAGCTATCCGGTTTTACGGGGTGCACGTTTTAATATGTTCCAATTGAGATAAAATTATGAAACTTGGTGGGTGTTTAGGTGTTGCCACGCACTATCTATTGATATTGAAATGTCGACGATCGGACAATTAGTCCGGCAGTTATAGCCGTTTGAATTTTGCAGAATGTACCAAAATGCCGGAGGCGCCGAGATCTCTTTACAAAAATCTGTCGTATTTTTAACTATGTTCCAGTATAGCTATAATTATGAAACTTGGTGGGTGTTTAGGTGTTGCCACACACTATCTTTTCATATTGGTTTGATCACTGCCGGACAATTAGTCCGGGAGTTATGGCCGTTCGAATTTCGCCAATTTGGGCGCCCTGGGCAGGTGCCCGTTTTACCGAAATTTTAATTATAACTGAAAACAAATCGTGCCAAAGGACACTTAAGAGCACCAATAGCCCACGTACCAAGCGGCTAAGTCGTCGGTCAAATAGAACTTTAGATACGGGAGGCGCAATTTACATTGGCATTGGGTAGAGCGGTAGGGGGCGCTAGCCGGTTTTACGGGGTGCACGTTTTAATATGTTCCAATTGAGATAAAATTATGAAACTTGGTGGGTGTTTAGGTGTTGCCACGCACTATCTATTGATGTTGAAATGGCGACGATCGGACAATTAGTCCGGGAGTTATAGCCGTTTGAATTTTGCAGAATGTACCAAAATGCCGGAGGCGCCGAGATCTCTTTACAAAAATCTGCCGTATTTTTAACTATGTTCCAGTATAGCTATAATTATGAAACTTGGTGGGTGTTTAGGTGTTGCCACACACTATCTTTTCATATTGGTTTGATCACTGCCGGACAATTAGTCCGGGAGTTATGGCCGTTCGAATTTCGCCAATTTCGGCGCCCTGGGCAGGTGCCCGTTTTACCGAAATTTTAATTATAACTGAAAACAAATCGTGCCAAAGGACACTTAAGAGCACCAATAGCCCACGTACCAAGCGGCTAAGTCGTCGGTCAAATAGAACTTTAGATACGGGAGGCGCAATTTACATTGGCATTGGGTAGAGGGGTAGGGGGAGCTATCCGGTTTTACGGGGTGCACGTTTTAATATGTTCCAATTGAGATAAAATTATGAAACTTGGTGGGTGTTTAGGTGTTGCCACGCACTATCTATTGATATTGAAATGTCGACGATCGGACAATTAGTCCGGCAGTTATAGCCGTTTGAATTTTGCAGAATGTACCAAAATGCCGGAGGCGCCGAGATCTCTTTACAAAAATCTGTCGTATTTTTAACTATGTTCCAGTATAGCTATAATTATGAAACTTGGTGGGTGTTTAGGTGTTGCCACACACTATCTTTTCATATTGGTTTGATCACTGCCGGACAATTAGTCCGGGAGTTATGGCCGTTCGAATTTCGCCAATTTGGGCGCCCTGGGCAGGTGCCCGTTTTACCGAAATTTTAATTATAACTGAAAACAAATCGTGCCAAAGGACACTTAAGAGCACCAATAGCCCACGTACCAAGCGGCTAAGTCGTCGGTCAAATAGAACTTTAGATACGGGAGGCGCAATTTACATTGGCATTGGGTAGAGCGGTAGGGGGAGCTATCCGGTTTTACGGGGTGCACGTTTTAATATGTTCCAATTGAGATAAAATTATGAAACTTGTTGGGTGTTTAGGTGTTGCCACGCACTATCTATTGATGTTGAAATGGCGACGATCGGACAATTAGTCCGGGAGTTATAGCCGTTTGAATTTTGCAGAATGTACCAAAATGCCGGAGGCGCCGAGATCTCTTTACAAAAATCTGCCGTATTTTTAACTATGTTCCAGTATAGCTATAATTATGAAACTTGGTGGGTGTTTAGGTGTTGCCACACACTATCTTTTCATATTGGTTTGATCACTGCCGGACAATTAGTCCGGGAGTTATGGCCGTTCGAATTTCGCCAATTTCGGCGCCCTGGGCAGGTGCCCGTTTTACCGAAATTTTAATTATAACTGAAAACAAATCGTGCCAAAGGACACTTAAGAGCACCAATAGCCCACGTACCAAGCGGCTAAGTCGTCGGTCAAATAGAACTTTAGATACGGGAGGCGCAATTTACATTGGCATTGGGTAGAGGGGTAGGGGGAGCTATCCGGTTTTACGGGGTGCACGTTTTAATATGTTCCAATTGAGATAAAATTATGAAACTTGGTGGGTGTTTAGGTGTTGCCACGCACTATCTATTGATATTGAAATGTCGACGATCGGACAATTAGTCCGGCAGTTATAGCCGTTTGAATTTTGCAGAATGTACCAAAATGCCGGAGGCGCCGAGATCTCTTTACAAAAATCTGTCGTATTTTTAACTATGTTCCAGTATAGCTATAATTATGAAACTTGGTGGGTGTTTAGGTGTTGCCACACACTATCTTTTCATATTGGTTTGATCACTGCCGGACAATTAGTCCGGGAGTTATGGCCGTTCGAATTTCGCCAATTTGGGCGCCCTGGGCAGGTGCCCGTTTTACCGAAATTTTAATTATAACTGAAAACAAATCGTGCCAAAGGACACTTAAGAGCACCAATAGCCCACGTACCAAGCGGCTAAGTCGTCGGTCAAATAGAACTTTAGATACGGGAGGCGCAATTTACATTGGCATTGGGTAGAGCGGTAGGGGGCGCTAGCCGGTTTTACGGGGTGCACGTTTTAATATGTTCCAATTGAGATAAAATTATGAAACTTGGTGGGTGTTTAGGTGTTGCCACGCACTATCTATTGATGTTGAAATGGCGACGATCGGACAATTAGTCCGGGAGTTATAGCCGTTTGAATTTTGCAGAATGTACCAAAATGCCGGAGGCGCCGAGATCTCTTTACAAAAATCTGCCGTATTTTTAACTATGTTCCAGTATAGCTATAATTATGAAACTTGGTGGGTGTTTAGGTGTTGCCACACACTATCTTTTCATATTGGTTTGATCACTGCCGGACAATTAGTCCGGGAGTTATGGCCGTTCGAATTTCGCCAATTTCGGCGCCCTGGGCAGGTGCCCGTTTTACCGAAATTTTAATTATAACTGAAAACAAATCGTGCCAAAGGACACTTAAGAGCACCAATAGCCCACGTACCAAGCGGCTAAGTCGTCGGTCAAATAGAACTTTAGATACGGGAGGCGCAATTTACATTGGCATTGGGTAGAGGGTAGGGGGAGCTATCCGGTTTTACGGGGTGCACGTTTTAATATGTTCCAATTGAGATAAAATTATGAAACTTGGTGGGTGTTTAGGTGTTGCCACGCACTATCTATTGATATTGAAATGTCGACGATCGGACAATTAGTCCGGCAGTTATAGCCGTTTGAATTTTGCAGAATGTACCAAAATGCCGGAGGCGCCGAGATCTCTTTACAAAAATCTGTCGTATTTTTAACTATGTTCCAGTATAGCTATAATTATGAAACTTGGTGGGTGTTTAGGTGTTGCCACACACTATCTTTTCATATTGGTTTGATCACTGCCGGACAATTAGTCCGGGAGTTATGGCCGTTCGAATTTCGCCAATTTGGGCGCCCTGGGCAGGTGCCCGTTTTACCGAAATTTTAATTATAACTGAAAACAAATCGTGCCAAAGGACACTTAAGAGCACCAATAGCCCACGTACCAAGCGGCTAAGTCGTCGGTCAAATAGAACTTTAGATACGGGAGGCGCAATTTACATTGGCATTGGGTAGAGCGGTAGGGGGAGCTATCCGGTTTTACGGGGTGCACGTTTTAATATGTTCCAATTGAGATAAAATTATGAAACTTGGTGGGTGTTTAGGTGTTGCCACGCACTATCTATTGATATTGAAATGTCGACGATCGGACAATTAGTCCGGCAGTTATAGCCGTTTGAATTTTGCAGAATGTACCAAAATGCCGGAGGCGCCGAGATCTCTTTACAAAAATCTGTCGTATTTTTAACTATGTTCCAGTATAGCTATAATTATGAAACTTGGTGGGTGTTTAGGTGTTGCCACACACTATCTTTTCATATTGGTTTGATCACTGCCGGACAATTAGTCCGGGAGTTATGGCCGTTCGAATTTCGCCAATTTGGGCGCCCTGGGCAGGTGCCCGTTTTACCGAAATTTTAATTATAACTGAAAACAAATCGTGCCAAAGGACACTTAAGAGCACCAATAGCCCACGTACCAAGCGGCTAAGTCGTCGGTCAAATAGAACTTTAGATACGGGAGGCGCAATTTACATTGGCATTGGGTAGAGCGGTAGGGGGCGCTAGCCGGTTTTACGGGGTGCACGTTTTAATATGTTCCAATTGAGATAAAATTATGAAACTTGGTGGGTGTTTAGGTGTTGCCACGCACTATCTATTGATGTTGAAATGGCGACGATCGGACAATTAGTCCGGGAGTTATAGCCGTTTGAATTTTGCAGAATGTACCAAAATGCCGGAGGCGCCGAGATCTCTTTACAAAAATCTGCCGTATTTTTAACTATGTTCCAGTATAGCTATAATTATGAAACTTGGTGGGTGTTTAGGTGTTGCCACACACTATCTTTTCATATTGGTTTGATCACTGCCGGACAATTAGTCCGGGAGTTATGGCCGTTCGAATTTCGCCAATTTCGGCGCCCTGGGCAGGTGCCCGTTTTACCGAAATTTTAATTATAACTGAAAACAAATCGTGCCAAAGGACACTTAAGAGCACCAATAGCCCACGTACCAAGCGGCTAAGTCGTCGGTCAAATAGAACTTTAGATACGGGAGGCGCAATTTACATTGGCATTGGGTAGAGGGGTAGGGGGAGCTATCCGGTTTTACGGGGTGCACGTTTTAATATGTTCCAATTGAGATAAAATTATGAAACTTGGTGGGTGTTTAGGTGTTGCCACGCACTATCTATTGATATTGAAATGTCGACGATCGGACAATTAGTCCGGCAGTTATAGCCGTTTGAATTTTGCAGAATGTACCAAAATGCCGGAGGCGCCGAGATCTCTTTACAAAAATCTGTCGTATTTTTAACTATGTTCCAGTATAGCTATAATTATGAAACTTGGTGGGTGTTTAGGTGTTGCCACACACTATCTTTTCATATTGGTTTGATCACTGCCGGACAATTAGTCCGGGAGTTATGGCCGTTCGAATTTCGCCAATTTGGGCGCCCTGGGCAGGTGCCCGTTTTACCGAAATTTTAATTATAACTGAAAACAAATCGTGCCAAAGGACACTTAAGAGCACCAATAGCCCACGTACCAAGCGGCTAAGTCGTCGGTCAAATAGAACTTTAGATACGGGAGGCGCAATTTACATTGGCATTGGGTAGAGCGGTAGGGGGAGCTATCCGGTTTTACGGGGTGCACGTTTTAATATGTTCCAATTGAGATAAAATTATGAAACTTGTTGGGTGTTTAGGTGTTGCCACGCACTATCTATTGATGTTGAAATGGCGACGATCGGACAATTAGTCCGGGAGTTATAGCCGTTTGAATTTTGCAGAATGTACCAAAATGCCGGAGGCGCCGAGATCTCTTTACAAAAATCTGCCGTATTTTTAACTATGTTCCAGTATAGCTATAATTATGAAACTTGGTGGGTGTTTAGGTGTTGCCACACACTATCTTTTCATATTGGTTTGATCACTGCCGGACAATTAGTCCGGGAGTTATGGCCGTTCGAATTTCGCCAATTTCGGCGCCCTGGGCAGGTGCCCGTTTTACCGAAATTTTAATTATAACTGAAAACAAATCGTGCCAAAGGACACTTAAGAGCACCAATAGCCCACGTACCAAGCGGCTAAGTCGTCGGTCAAATAGAACTTTAGATACGGGAGGCGCAATTTACATTGGCATTGGGTAGAGGGGTAGGGGGAGCTATCCGGTTTTACGGGGTGCACGTTTTAATATGTTCCAATTGAGATAAAATTATGAAACTTGGTGGGTGTTTAGGTGTTGCCACGCACTATCTATTGATATTGAAATGTCGACGATCGGACAATTAGTCCGGCAGTTATAGCCGTTTGAATTTTGCAGAATGTACCAAAATGCCGGAGGCGCCGAGATCTCTTTACAAAAATCTGTCGTATTTTTAACTATGTTCCAGTATAGCTATAATTATGAAACTTGGTGGGTGTTTAGGTGTTGCCACACACTATCTTTTCATATTGGTTTGATCACTGCCGGACAATTAGTCCGGGAGTTATGGCCGTTCGAATTTCGCCAATTTGGGCGCCCTGGGCAGGTGCCCGTTTTACCGAAATTTTAATTATAACTGAAAACAAATCGTGCCAAAGGACACTTAAGAGCACCAATAGCCCACGTACCAAGCGGCTAAGTCGTCGGTCAAATAGAACTTTAGATACGGGAGGCGCAATTTACATTGGCATTGGGTAGAGCGGTAGGGGGCGCTAGCCGGTTTTACGGGGTGCACGTTTTAATATGTTCCAATTGAGATAAAATTATGAAACTTGGTGGGTGTTTAGGTGTTGCCACGCACTATCTATTGATGTTGAAATGGCGACGATCGGACAATTAGTCCGGGAGTTATAGCCGTTTGAATTTTGCAGAATGTACCAAAATGCCGGAGGCGCCGAGATCTCTTTACAAAAATCTGCCGTATTTTTAACTATGTTCCAGTATAGCTATAATTATGAAACTTGGTGGGTGTTTAGGTGTTGCCACACACTATCTTTTCATATTGGTTTGATCACTGCCGGACAATTAGTCCGGGAGTTATGGCCGTTCGAATTTCGCCAATTTCGGCGCCCTGGGCAGGTGCCCGTTTTACCGAAATTTTAATTATAACTGAAAACAAATCGTGCCAAAGGACACTTAAGAGCACCAATAGCCCACGTACCAAGCGGCTAAGTCGTCGGTCAAATAGAACTTTAGATACGGGAGGCGCAATTTACATTGGCATTGGGTAGAGGGGTAGGGGGAGCTATCCGGTTTTACGGGGTGCACGTTTTAATATGTTCCAATTGAGATAAAATTATGAAACTTGGTGGGTGTTTAGGTGTTGCCACGCACTATCTATTGATATTGAAATGTCGACGATCGGACAATTAGTCCGGCAGTTATAGCCGTTTGAATTTTGCAGAATGTACCAAAATGCCGGAGGCGCCGAGATCTCTTTACAAAAATCTGTCGTATTTTTAACTATGTTCCAGTATAGCTATAATTATGAAACTTGGTGGGTGTTTAGGTGTTGCCACACACTATCTTTTCATATTGGTTTGATCACTGCCGGACAATTAGTCCGGGAGTTATGGCCGTTCGAATTTCGCCAATTTGGGCGCCCTGGGCAGGTGCCCGTTTTACCGAAATTTTAATTATAACTGAAAACAAATCGTGCCAAAGGACACTTAAGAGCACCAATAGCCCACGTACCAAGCGGCTAAGTCGTCGGTCAAATAGAACTTTAGATACGGGAGGCGCAATTTACATTGGCATTGGGTAGAGCGGTAGGGGGAGCTATCCGGTTTTACGGGGTGCACGTTTTAATATGTTCCAATTGAGATAAAATTATGAAACTTGTTGGGTGTTTAGGTGTTGCCACGCACTATCTATTGATGTTGAAATGGCGACGATCGGACAATTAGTCCGGGAGTTATAGCCGTTTGAATTTTGCAGAATGTACCAAAATGCCGGAGGCGCCGAGATCTCTTTACAAAAATCTGCCGTATTTTTAACTATGTTCCAGTATAGCTATAATTATGAAACTTGGTGGGTGTTTAGGTGTTGCCACACACTATCTTTTCATATTGGTTTGATCACTGCCGGACAATTAGTCCGGGAGTTATGGCCGTTCGAATTTCGCCAATTTCGGCGCCCTGGGCAGGTGCCCGTTTTACCGAAATTTTAATTATAACTGAAAACAAATCGTGCCAAAGGACACTTAAGAGCACCAATAGCCCACGTACCAAGCGGCTAAGTCGTCGGTCAAATAGAACTTTAGATACGGGAGGCGCAATTTACATTGGCATTGGGTAGAGGGGTAGGGGGAGCTATCCGGTTTTACGGGGTGCACGTTTTAATATGTTCCAATTGAGATAAAATTATGAAACTTGGTGGGTGTTTAGGTGTTGCCACGCACTATCTATTGATATTGAAATGTCGACGATCGGACAATTAGTCCGGCAGTTATAGCCGTTTGAATTTTGCAGAATGTACCAAAATGCCGGAGGCGCCGAGATCTCTTTACAAAAATCTGTCGTATTTTTAACTATGTTCCAGTATAGCTATAATTATGAAACTTGGTGGGTGTTTAGGTGTTGCCACACACTATCTTTTCATATTGGTTTGATCACTGCCGGACAATTAGTCCGGGAGTTATGGCCGTTCGAATTTCGCCAATTTGGGCGCCCTGGGCAGGTGCCCGTTTTACCGAAATTTTAATTATAACTGAAAACAAATCGTGCCAAAGGACACTTAAGAGCACCAATAGCCCACGTACCAAGCGGCTAAGTCGTCGGTCAAATAGAACTTTAGATACGGGAGGCGCAATTTACATTGGCATTGGGTAGAGCGGTAGGGGGCGCTAGCCGGTTTTACGGGGTGCACGTTTTAATATGTTCCAATTGAGATAAAATTATGAAACTTGGTGGGTGTTTAGGTGTTGCCACGCACTATCTATTGATGTTGAAATGGCGACGATCGGACAATTAGTCCGGGAGTTATAGCCGTTTGAATTTTGCAGAATGTACCAAAATGCCGGAGGCGCCGAGATCTCTTTACAAAAATCTGCCGTATTTTTAACTATGTTCCAGTATAGCTATAATTATGAAACTTGGTGGGTGTTTAGGTGTTGCCACACACTATCTTTTCATATTGGTTTGATCACTGCCGGACAATTAGTCCGGGAGTTATGGCCGTTCGAATTTCGCCAATTTCGGCGCCCTGGGCAGGTGCCCGTTTTACCGAAATTTTAATTATAACTGAAAACAAATCGTGCCAAAGGACACTTAAGAGCACCAATAGCCCACGTACCAAGCGGCTAAGTCGTCGGTCAAATAGAACTTTAGATACGGGAGGCGCAATTTACATTGGCATTGGGTAGAGGGGTAGGGGGAGCTATCCGGTTTTACGGGGTGCACGTTTTAATATGTTCCAATTGAGATAAAATTATGAAACTTGGTGGGTGTTTAGGTGTTGCCACGCACTATCTATTGATATTGAAATGTCGACGATCGGACAATTAGTCCGGCAGTTATAGCCGTTTGAATTTTGCAGAATGTACCAAAATGCCGGAGGCGCCGAGATCTCTTTACAAAAATCTGTCGTATTTTTAACTATGTTCCAGTATAGCTATAATTATGAAACTTGGTGGGTGTTTAGGTGTTGCCACACACTATCTTTTCATATTGGTTTGATCACTGCCGGACAATTAGTCCGGGAGTTATGGCCGTTCGAATTTCGCCAATTTGGGCGCCCTGGGCAGGTGCCCGTTTTACCGAAATTTTAATTATAACTGAAAACAAATCGTGCCAAAGGACACTTAAGAGCACCAATAGCCCACGTACCAAGCGGCTAAGTCGTCGGTCAAATAGAACTTTAGATACGGGAGGCGCAATTTACATTGGCATTGGGTAGAGCGGTAGGGGGAGCTATCCGGTTTTACGGGGTGCACGTTTTAATATGTTCCAATTGAGATAAAATTATGAAACTTGGTGGGTGTTTAGGTGTTGCCACGCACTATCTATTGATGTTGAAATGGCGACGATCGGACAATTAGTCCGGGAGTTATAGCCGTTTGAATTTTGCAGAATGTACCAAAATGCCGGAGGCGCCGAGATCTCTTTACAAAAATCTGCCGTATTTTTAACTATGTTCCAGTATAGCTATAATTATGAAACTTGGTGGGTGTTTAGGTGTTGCCACACACTATCTTTTCATATTGGTTTGATCACTGCCGGACAATTAGTCCGGGAGTTATGGCCGTTCGAATTTCGCCAATTTCGGCGCCCTGGGCAGGTGCCCGTTTTACCGAAATTTTAATTATAACTGAAAACAAATCGTGCCAAAGGACACTTAAGAGCACCAATAGCCCACGTACCAAGCGGCTAAGTCGTCGGTCAAATAGAACTTTAGATACGGGAGGCGCAATTTACATTGGCATTGGGTAGAGGGGTAGGGGAGCTATCCGGTTTTACGGGGTGCACGTTTTAATATGTTCCAATTGAGATAAAATTATGAAACTTGGTGGGTGTTTAGGTGTTGCCACGCACTATCTATTGATATTGAAATGTCGACGATCGGACAATTAGTCCGGCAGTTATAGCCGTTTGAATTTTGCAGAATGTACCAAAATGCCGGAGGCGCCGAGATCTCTTTACAAAAATCTGTCGTATTTTTAACTATGTTCCAGTATAGCTATAATTATGAAACTTGGTGGGTGTTTAGGTGTTGCCACACACTATCTTTTCATATTGGTTTGATCACTGCCGGACAATTAGTCCGGGAGTTATGGCCGTTCGAATTTCGCCAATTTGGGCGCCCTGGGCAGGTGCCCGTTTTACCGAAATTTTAATTATAACTGAAAACAAATCGTGCCAAAGGACACTTAAGAGCACCAATAGCCCACGTACCAAGCGGCTAAGTCGTCGGTCAAATAGAACTTTAGATACGGGAGGCGCAATTTACATTGGCATTGGGTAGAGCGGTAGGGGGCGCTATCCGGTTTTACGGGGTGCACGTTTTAATATGTTCCAATTGAGATAAAATTATGAAACTTGTTGGGTGTTTAGGTGTTGCCACGCACTATCTATTGATGTTGAAATGGCGACGATCGGACAATTAGTCCGGGAGTTATAGCCGTTTGAATTTTGCAGAATGTACCAAAATGCCGGAGGCGCCGAGATCTCTTTACAAAAATCTGCCGTATTTTTAACTATGTTCCAGTATAGCTATAATTATGAAACTTGGTGGGTGTTTAGGTGTTGCCACACACTATCTTTTCATATTGGTTTGATCACTGCCGGACAATTAGTCCGGGAGTTATGGCCGTTCGAATTTCGCCAATTTCGGCGCCCTGGGCAGGTGCCCGTTTTACCGAAATTTTAATTATAACTGAAAACAAATCGTGCCAAAGGACACTTAAGAGCACCAATAGCCCACGTACCAAGCGGCTAAGTCGTCGGTCAAATAGAACTTTAGATACGGGAGGCGCAATTTACATTGGCATTGGGTAGAGGGGTAGGGGGAGCTATCCGGTTTTACGGGGTGCACGTTTTAATATGTTCCAATTGAGATAAAATTATGAAACTTGGTGGGTGTTTAGGTGTTGCCACGCACTATCTATTGATATTGAAATGTCGACGATCGGACAATTAGTCCGGCAGTTATAGCCGTTTGAATTTTGCAGAATGTACCAAAATGCCGGAGGCGCCGAGATCTCTTTACAAAAATCTGTCGTATTTTTAACTATGTTCCAGTATAGCTATAATTATGAAACTTGGTGGGTGTTTAGGTGTTGCCACACACTATCTTTTCATATTGGTTTGATCACTGCCGGACAATTAGTCCGGGAGTTATGGCCGTTCGAATTTCGCCAATTTGGGCGCCCTGGGCAGGTGCCCGTTTTACCGAAATTTTAATTATAACTGAAAACAAATCGTGCCAAAGGACACTTAAGAGCACCAATAGCCCACGTACCAAGCGGCTAAGTCGTCGGTCAAATAGAACTTTAGATACGGGAGGCGCAATTTACATTGGCATTGGGTAGAGCGGTAGGGGGCGCTATCCGGTTTTACGGGGTGCACGTTTTAATATGTTCCAATTGAGATAAAATTATGAAACTTGGTGGGTGTTTAGGTGTTGCCACGCACTATCTATTGATGTTGAAATGGCGACGATCGGACAATTAGTCCGGGAGTTATAGCCGTTTGAATTTTGCAGAATGTACCAAAATGCCGGAGGCGCCGAGATCTCTTTACAAAAATCTGCCGTATTTTTAACTATGTTCCAGTATAGCTATAATTATGAAACTTGGTGGGTGTTTAGGTGTTGCCACACACTATCTTTTCATATTGGTTTGATCACTGCCGGACAATTAGTCCGGGAGTTATGGCCGTTCGAATTTCGCCAATTTCGGCGCCCTGGGCAGGTGCCCGTTTTACCGAAATTTTAATTATAACTGAAAACAAATCGTGCCAAAGGACACTTAAGAGCACCAATAGCCCACGTACCAAGCGGCTAAGTCGTCGGTCAAATAGAACTTTAGATACGGGAGGCGCAATTTACATTGGCATTGGGTAGAGGGGTAGGGGGAGCTATCCGGTTTTACGGGGTGCACGTTTTAATATGTTCCAATTGAGATAAAATTATGAAACTTGGTGGGTGTTTAGGTGTTGCCACGCACTATCTATTGATATTGAAATGTCGACGATCGGACAATTAGTCCGGCAGTTATAGCCGTTTGAATTTTGCAGAATGTACCAAAATGCCGGAGGCGCCGAGATCTCTTTACAAAAATCTGTCGTATTTTTAACTATGTTCCAGTATAGCTATAATTATGAAACTTGGTGGGTGTTTAGGTGTTGCCACACACTATCTTTTCATATTGGTTTGATCACTGCCGGACAATTAGTCCGGGAGTTATGGCCGTTCGAATTTCGCCAATTTGGGCGCCCTGGGCAGGTGCCCGTTTTACCGAAATTTTAATTATAACTGAAAACAAATCGTGCCAAAGGACACTTAAGAGCACCAATAGCCCACGTACCAAGCGGCTAAGTCGTCGGTCAAATAGAACTTTAGATACGGGAGGCGCAATTTACATTGGCATTGGGTAGAGCGGTAGGGGGAGCTATCCGGTTTTACGGGGTGCACGTTTTAATATGTTCCAATTGAGATAAAATTATGAAACTTGTTGGGTGTTTAGGTGTTGCCACGCACTATCTATTGATGTTGAAATGGCGACGATCGGACAATTAGTCCGGGAGTTATAGCCGTTTGAATTTTGCAGAATGTACCAAAATGCCGGAGGCGCCGAGATCTCTTTACAAAAATCTGCCGTATTTTTAACTATGTTCCAGTATAGCTATAATTATGAAACTTGGTGGGTGTTTAGGTGTTGCCACACACTATCTTTTCATATTGGTTTGATCACTGCCGGACAATTAGTCCGGGAGTTATGGCCGTTCGAATTTCGCCAATTTCGGCGCCCTGGGCAGGTGCCCGTTTTACCGAAATTTTAATTATAACTGAAAACAAATCGTGCCAAAGGACACTTAAGAGCACCAATAGCCCACGTACCAAGCGGCTAAGTCGTCGGTCAAATAGAACTTTAGATACGGGAGGCGCAATTTACATTGGCATTGGGTAGAGGGGTAGGGGGAGCTATCCGGTTTTACGGGGTGCACGTTTTAATATGTTCCAATTGAGATAAAATTATGAAACTTGGTGGGTGTTTAGGTGTTGCCACGCACTATCTATTGATATTGAAATGTCGACGATCGGACAATTAGTCCGGCAGTTATAGCCGTTTGAATTTTGCAGAATGTACCAAAATGCCGGAGGCGCCGAGATCTCTTTACAAAAATCTGTCGTATTTTTAACTATGTTCCAGTATAGCTATAATTATGAAACTTGGTGGGTGTTTAGGTGTTGCCACACACTATCTTTTCATATTGGTTTGATCACTGCCGGACAATTAGTCCGGGAGTTATGGCCGTTCGAATTTCGCCAATTTGGGCGCCCTGGGCAGGTGCCCGTTTTACCGAAATTTTAATTATAACTGAAAACAAATCGTGCCAAAGGACACTTAAGAGCACCAATAGCCCACGTACCAAGCGGCTAAGTCGTCGGTCAAATAGAACTTTAGATACGGGAGGCGCAATTTACATTGGCATTGGGTAGAGCGGTAGGGGGCGCTAGCCGGTTTTACGGGGTGCACGTTTTAATATGTTCCAATTGAGATAAAATTATGAAACTTGGTGGGTGTTTAGGTGTTGCCACGCACTATCTATTGATGTTGAAATGGCGACGATCGGACAATTAGTCCGGGAGTTATAGCCGTTTGAATTTTGCAGAATGTACCAAAATGCCGGAGGCGCCGAGATCTCTTTACAAAAATCTGCCGTATTTTTAACTATGTTCCAGTATAGCTATAATTATGAAACTTGGTGGGTGTTTAGGTGTTGCCACACACTATCTTTTCATATTGGTTTGATCACTGCCGGACAATTAGTCCGGGAGTTATGGCCGTTCGAATTTCGCCAATTTCGGCGCCCTGGGCAGGTGCCCGTTTTTACCGAAATTTTAATTATAACTGAAAACAAATCGTGCCAAAGGACACTTAAGAGCACCAATAGCCCACGTACCAAGCGGCTAAGTCGTCGGTCAAATAGAACTTTAGATACGGGAGGCGCAATTTACATTGGCATTGGGTAGAGGGGTAGGGGGAGCTATCCGGTTTTACGGGGTGCACGTTTTAATATGTTCCAATTGAGATAAAATTATGAAACTTGGTGGGTGTTTAGGTGTTGCCACGCACTATCTATTGATATTGAAATGTCGACGATCGGACAATTAGTCCGGCAGTTATAGCCGTTTGAATTTTGCAGAATGTACCAAAATGCCGGAGGCGCCGAGATCTCTTTACAAAAATCTGTCGTATTTTTAACTATGTTCCAGTATAGCTATAATTATGAAACTTGGTGGGTGTTTAGGTGTTGCCACACACTATCTTTTCATATTGGTTTGATCACTGCCGGACAATTAGTCCGGGAGTTATGGCCGTTCGAATTTCGCCAATTTGGGCGCCCTGGGCAGGTGCCCGTTTTACCGAAATTTTAATTATAACTGAAAACAAATCGTGCCAAAGGACACTTAAGAGCACCAATAGCCCACGTACCAAGCGGCTAAGTCGTCGGTCAAATAGAACTTTAGATACGGGAGGCGCAATTTACATTGGCATTGGGTAGAGCGGTAGGGGGAGCTATCCGGTTTTACGGGGTGCACGTTTTAATATGTTCCAATTGAGATAAAATTATGAAACTTGTTGGGTGTTTAGGTGTTGCCACGCACTATCTATTGATGTTGAAATGGCGACGATCGGACAATTAGTCCGGGAGTTATAGCCGTTTGAATTTTGCAGAATGTACCAAAATGCCGGAGGCGCCGAGATCTCTTTACAAAAATCTGCCGTATTTTTAACTATGTTCCAGTATAGCTATAATTATGAAACTTGGTGGGTGTTTAGGTGTTGCCACACACTATCTTTTCATATTGGTTTGATCACTGCCGGACAATTAGTCCGGGAGTTATGGCCGTTCGAATTTCGCCAATTTCGGCGCCCTGGGCAGGTGCCCGTTTTACCGAAATTTTAATTATAACTGAAAACAAATCGTGCCAAAGGACACTTAAGAGCACCAATAGCCCACGTACCAAGCGGCTAAGTCGTCGGTCAAATAGAACTTTAGATACGGGAGGCGCAATTTACATTGGCATTGGGTAGAGGGGTAGGGGGAGCTATCCGGTTTTACGGGGTGCACGTTTTAATATGTTCCAATTGAGATAAAATTATGAAACTTGGTGGGTGTTTAGGTGTTGCCACGCACTATCTATTGATATTGAAATGTCGACGATCGGACAATTAGTCCGGCAGTTATAGCCGTTTGAATTTTGCAGAATGTACCAAAATGCCGGAGGCGCCGAGATCTCTTTACAAAAATCTGTCGTATTTTTAACTATGTTCCAGTATAGCTATAATTATGAAACTTGGTGGGTGTTTAGGTGTTGCCACACACTATCTTTTCATATTGGTTTGATCACTGCCGGACAATTAGTCCGGGAGTTATGGCCGTTCGAATTTCGCCAATTTGGGCGCCCTGGGCAGGTGCCCGTTTTACCGAAATTTTAATTATAACTGAAAACAAATCGTGCCAAAGGACACTTAAGAGCACCAATAGCCCACGTACCAAGCGGCTAAGTCGTCGGTCAAATAGAACTTTAGATACGGGAGGCGCAATTTACATTGGCATTGGGTAGAGCGGTAGGGGGCGCTAGCCGGTTTTACGGGGTGCACGTTTTAATATGTTCCAATTGAGATAAAATTATGAAACTTGGTGGGTGTTTAGGTGTTGCCACGCACTATCTATTGATGTTGAAATGGCGACGATCGGACAATTAGTCCGGGAGTTATAGCCGTTTGAATTTTGCAGAATGTACCAAAATGCCGGAGGCGCCGAGATCTCTTTACAAAAATCTGCCGTATTTTTAACTATGTTCCAGTATAGCTATAATTATGAAACTTGGTGGGTGTTTAGGTGTTGCCACACACTATCTTTTCATATTGGTTTGATCACTGCCGGACAATTAGTCCGGGAGTTATGGCCGTTCGAATTTCGCCAATTTCGGCGCCCTGGGCAGGTGCCCGTTTTACCGAAATTTTAATTATAACTGAAAACAAATCGTGCCAAAGGACACTTAAGAGCACCAATAGCCCACGTACCAAGCGGCTAAGTCGTCGGTCAAATAGAACTTTAGATACGGGAGGCGCAATTTACATTGGCATTGGGTAGAGGGGTAGGGGGAGCTATCCGGTTTTACGGGGTGCACGTTTTAATATGTTCCAATTGAGATAAAATTATGAAACTTGGTGGGTGTTTAGGTGTTGCCACGCACTATCTATTGATATTGAAATGTCGACGATCGGACAATTAGTCCGGCAGTTATAGCCGTTTGAATTTTGCAGAATGTACCAAAATGCCGGAGGCGCCGAGATCTCTTTACAAAAATCTGTCGTATTTTTAACTATGTTCCAGTATAGCTATAATTATGAAACTTGGTGGGTGTTTAGGTGTTGCCACACACTATCTTTTCATATTGGTTTGATCACTGCCGGACAATTAGTCCGGGAGTTATGGCCGTTCGAATTTCGCCAATTTGGGCGCCCTGGGCAGGTGCCCGTTTTACCGAAATTTTAATTATAACTGAAAACAAATCGTGCCAAAGGACACTTAAGAGCACCAATAGCCCACGTACCAAGCGGCTAAGTCGTCGGTCAAATAGAACTTTAGATACGGGAGGCGCAATTTACATTGGCATTGGGTAGAGCGGTAGGGGGAGCTATCCGGTTTTACGGGGTGCACGTTTTAATATGTTCCAATTGAGATAAAATTATGAAACTTGTTGGGTGTTTAGGTGTTGCCACGCACTATCTATTGATGTTGAAATGGCGACGATCGGACAATTAGTCCGGGAGTTATAGCCGTTTGAATTTTGCAGAATGTACCAAAATGCCGGAGGCGCCGAGATCTCTTTACAAAAATCTGCCGTATTTTTAACTATGTTCCAGTATAGCTATAATTATGAAACTTGGTGGGTGTTTAGGTGTTGCCACACACTATCTTTTCATATTGGTTTGATCACTGCCGGACAATTAGTCCGGGAGTTATGGCCGTTCGAATTTCGCCAATTTCGGCGCCCTGGGCAGGTGCCCGTTTTACCGAAATTTTAATTATAACTGAAAACAAATCGTGCCAAAGGACACTTAAGAGCACCAATAGCCCACGTACCAAGCGGCTAAGTCGTCGGTCAAATAGAACTTTAGATACGGGAGGCGCAATTTACATTGGCATTGGGTAGAGGGGTAGGGGGAGCTATCCGGTTTTACGGGGTGCACGTTTTAATATGTTCCAATTGAGATAAAATTATGAAACTTGGTGGGTGTTTAGGTGTTGCCACGCACTATCTATTGATATTGAAATGTCGACGATCGGACAATTAGTCCGGCAGTTATAGCCGTTTGAATTTTGCAGAATGTACCAAAATGCCGGAGGCGCCGAGATCTCTTTACAAAAATCTGTCGTATTTTTAACTATGTTCCAGTATAGCTATAATTATGAAACTTGGTGGGTGTTTAGGTGTTGCCACACACTATCTTTTCATATTGGTTTGATCACTGCCGGACAATTAGTCCGGGAGTTATGGCCGTTCGAATTTCGCCAATTTGGGCGCCCTGGGCAGGTGCCCGTTTTACCGAAATTTTAATTATAACTGAAAACAAATCGTGCCAAAGGACACTTAAGAGCACCAATAGCCCACGTACCAAGCGGCTAAGTCGTCGGTCAAATAGAACTTTAGATACGGGAGGCGCAATTTACATTGGCATTGGGTAGAGCGGTAGGGGGCGCTAGCCGGTTTTACGGGGTGCACGTTTTAATATGTTCCAATTGAGATAAAATTATGAAACTTGGTGGGTGTTTAGGTGTTGCCACGCACTATCTATTGATGTTGAAATGGCGACGATCGGACAATTAGTCCGGGAGTTATAGCCGTTTGAATTTTGCAGAATGTACCAAAATGCCGGAGGCGCCGAGATCTCTTTACAAAAATCTGCCGTATTTTTAACTATGTTCCAGTATAGCTATAATTATGAAACTTGGTGGGTGTTTAGGTGTTGCCACACACTATCTTTTCATATTGGTTTGATCACTGCCGGACAATTAGTCCGGGAGTTATGGCCGTTCGAATTTCGCCAATTTCGGCGCCCTGGGCAGGTGCCCGTTTTACCGAAATTTTAATTATAACTGAAAACAAATCGTGCCAAAGGACACTTAAGAGCACCAATAGCCCACGTACCAAGCGGCTAAGTCGTCGGTCAAATAGAACTTTAGATACGGGAGGCGCAATTTACATTGGCATTGGGTAGAGGGGTAGGGGGAGCTATCCGGTTTTACGGGGTGCACGTTTTAATATGTTCCAATTGAGATAAAATTATGAAACTTGGTGGGTGTTTAGGTGTTGCCACGCACTATCTATTGATATTGAAATGTCGACGATCGGACAATTAGTCCGGCAGTTATAGCCGTTTGAATTTTGCAGAATGTACCAAAATGCCGGAGGCGCCGAGATCTCTTTACAAAAATCTGTCGTATTTTTAACTATGTTCCAGTATAGCTATAATTATGAAACTTGGTGGGTGTTTAGGTGTTGCCACACACTATCTTTTCATATTGGTTTGATCACTGCCGGACAATTAGTCCGGGAGTTATGGCCGTTCGAATTTCGCCAATTTGGGCGCCCTGGGCAGGTGCCCGTTTTACCGAAATTTTAATTATAACTGAAAACAAATCGTGCCAAAGGACACTTAAGAGCACCAATAGCCCACGTACCAAGCGGCTAAGTCGTCGGTCAAATAGAACTTTAGATACGGGAGGCGCAATTTACATTGGCATTGGGTAGAGCGGTAGGGGGAGCTATCCGGTTTTACGGGGTGCACGTTTTAATATGTTCCAATTGAGATAAAATTATGAAACTTGTTGGGTGTTTAGGTGTTGCCACGCACTATCTATTGATGTTGAAATGGCGACGATCGGACAATTAGTCCGGGAGTTATAGCCGTTTGAATTTTGCAGAATGTACCAAAATGCCGGAGGCGCCGAGATCTCTTTACAAAAATCTGCCGTATTTTTAACTATGTTCCAGTATAGCTATAATTATGAAACTTGGTGGGTGTTTAGGTGTTGCCACACACTATCTTTTCATATTGGTTTGATCACTGCCGGACAATTAGTCCGGGAGTTATGGCCGTTCGAATTTCGCCAATTTCGGCGCCCTGGGCAGGTGCCCGTTTTACCGAAATTTTAATTATAACTGAAAACAAATCGTGCCAAAGGACACTTAAGAGCACCAATAGCCCACGTACCAAGCGGCTAAGTCGTCGGTCAAATAGAACTTTAGATACGGGAGGCGCAATTTACATTGGCATTGGGTAGAGGGGTAGGGGGAGCTATCCGGTTTTACGGGGTGCACGTTTTAATATGTTCCAATTGAGATAAAATTATGAAACTTGGTGGGTGTTTAGGTGTTGCCACGCACTATCTATTGATATTGAAATGTCGACGATCGGACAATTAGTCCGGCAGTTATAGCCGTTTGAATTTTGCAGAATGTACCAAAATGCCGGAGGCGCCGAGATCTCTTTACAAAAATCTGTCGTATTTTTAACTATGTTCCAGTATAGCTATAATTATGAAACTTGGTGGGTGTTTAGGTGTTGCCACACACTATCTTTTCATATTGGTTTGATCACTGCCGGACAATTAGTCCGGGAGTTATGGCCGTTCGAATTTCGCCAATTTGGGCGCCCTGGGCAGGTGCCCGTTTTACCGAAATTTTAATTATAACTGAAAACAAATCGTGCCAAAGGACACTTAAGAGCACCAATAGCCCACGTACCAAGCGGCTAAGTCGTCGGTCAAATAGAACTTTAGATACGGGAGGCGCAATTTACATTGGCATTGGGTAGAGCGGTAGGGGGCGCTAGCCGGTTTTACGGGGTGCACGTTTTAATATGTTCCAATTGAGATAAAATTATGAAACTTGGTGGGTGTTTAGGTGTTGCCACGCACTATCTATTGATGTTGAAATGGCGACGATCGGACAATTAGTCCGGGAGTTATAGCCGTTTGAATTTTGCAGAATGTACCAAAATGCCGGAGGCGCCGAGATCTCTTTACAAAAATCTGCCGTATTTTTAACTATGTTCCAGTATAGCTATAATTATGAAACTTGGTGGGTGTTTAGGTGTTGCCACACACTATCTTTTCATATTGGTTTGATCACTGCCGGACAATTAGTCCGGGAGTTATGGCCGTTCGAATTTCGCCAATTTCGGCGCCCTGGGCAGGTGCCCGTTTTACCGAAATTTTAATTATAACTGAAAACAAATCGTGCCAAAGGACACTTAAGAGCACCAATAGCCCACGTACCAAGCGGCTAAGTCGTCGGTCAAATAGAACTTTAGATACGGGAGGCGCAATTTACATTGGCATTGGGTAGAGGGGTAGGGGGAGCTATCCGGTTTTACGGGGTGCACGTTTTAATATGTTCCAATTGAGATAAAATTATGAAACTTGGTGGGTGTTTAGGTGTTGCCACGCACTATCTATTGATATTGAAATGTCGACGATCGGACAATTAGTCCGGCAGTTATAGCCGTTTGAATTTTGCAGAATGTACCAAAATGCCGGAGGCGCCGAGATCTCTTTACAAAAATCTGTCGTATTTTTAACTATGTTCCAGTATAGCTATAATTATGAAACTTGGTGGGTGTTTAGGTGTTGCCACACACTATCTTTTCATATTGGTTTGATCACTGCCGGACAATTAGTCCGGGAGTTATGGCCGTTCGAATTTCGCCAATTTGGGCGCCCTGGGCAGGTGCCCGTTTTACCGAAATTTTAATTATAACTGAAAACAAATCGTGCCAAAGGACACTTAAGAGCACCAATAGCCCACGTACCAAGCGGCTAAGTCGTCGGTCAAATAGAACTTTAGATACGGGAGGCGCAATTTACATTGGCATTGGGTAGAGCGGTAGGGGGAGCTATCCGGTTTTACGGGGTGCACGTTTTAATATGTTCCAATTGAGATAAAATTATGAAACTTGTTGGGTGTTTAGGTGTTGCCACGCACTATCTATTGATGTTGAAATGGCGACGATCGGACAATTAGTCCGGGAGTTATAGCCGTTTGAATTTTGCAGAATGTACCAAAATGCCGGAGGCGCCGAGATCTCTTTACAAAAATCTGCCGTATTTTTAACTATGTTCCAGTATAGCTATAATTATGAAACTTGGTGGGTGTTTAGGTGTTGCCACACACTATCTTTTCATATTGGTTTGATCACTGCCGGACAATTAGTCCGGGAGTTATGGCCGTTCGAATTTCGCCAATTTCGGCGCCCTGGGCAGGTGCCCGTTTTACCGAAATTTTAATTATAACTGAAAACAAATCGTGCCAAAGGACACTTAAGAGCACCAATAGCCCACGTACCAAGCGGCTAAGTCGTCGGTCAAATAGAACTTTAGATACGGGAGGCGCAATTTACATTGGCATTGGGTAGAGGGGTAGGGGGAGCTATCCGGTTTTACGGGGTGCACGTTTTAATATGTTCCAATTGAGATAAAATTATGAAACTTGGTGGGTGTTTAGGTGTTGCCACGCACTATCTATTGATATTGAAATGTCGACGATCGGACAATTAGTCCGGCAGTTATAGCCGTTTGAATTTTGCAGAATGTACCAAAATGCCGGAGGCGCCGAGATCTCTTTACAAAAATCTGTCGTATTTTTAACTATGTTCCAGTATAGCTATAATTATGAAACTTGGTGGGTGTTTAGGTGTTGCCACACACTATCTTTTCATATTGGTTTGATCACTGCCGGACAATTAGTCCGGGAGTTATGGCCGTTCGAATTTCGCCAATTTGGGCGCCCTGGGCAGGTGCCCGTTTTACCGAAATTTTAATTATAACTGAAAACAAATCGTGCCAAAGGACACTTAAGAGCACCAATAGCCCACGTACCAAGCGGCTAAGTCGTCGGTCAAATAGAACTTTAGATACGGGAGGCGCAATTTACATTGGCATTGGGTAGAGCGGTAGGGGGAGCTATCCGGTTTTACGGGGTGCACGTTTTAATATGTTCCAATTGAGATAAAATTATGAAACTTGGTGGGTGTTTAGGTGTTGCCACGCACTATCTATTGATGTTGAAATGGCGACGATCGGACAATTAGTCCGGGAGTTATAGCCGTTTGAATTTTGCAGAATGTACCAAAATGCCGGAGGCGCCGAGATCTCTTTACAAAAATCTGCCGTATTTTTAACTATGTTCCAGTATAGCTATAATTATGAAACTTGGTGGGTGTTTAGGTGTTGCCACACACTATCTTTTCATATTGGTTTGATCACTGCCGGACAATTAGTCCGGGAGTTATGGCCGTTCGAATTTCGCCAATTTCGGCGCCCTGGGCAGGTGCCCGTTTTACCGAAATTTTAATTATAACTGAAAACAAATCGTGCCAAAGGACACTTAAGAGCACCAATAGCCCACGTACCAAGCGGCTAAGTCGTCGGTCAAATAGAACTTTAGATACGGGAGGCGCAATTTACATTGGCATTGGGTAGAGGGGTAGGGGAGCTATCCGGTTTTACGGGGTGCACGTTTTAATATGTTCCAATTGAGATAAAATTATGAAACTTGGTGGGTGTTTAGGTGTTGCCACGCACTATCTATTGATATTGAAATGTCGACGATCGGACAATTAGTCCGGCAGTTATAGCCGTTTGAATTTTGCAGAATGTACCAAAATGCCGGAGGCGCCGAGATCTCTTTACAAAAATCTGTCGTATTTTTAACTATGTTCCAGTATAGCTATAATTATGAAACTTGGTGGGTGTTTAGGTGTTGCCACACACTATCTTTTCATATTGGTTTGATCACTGCCGGACAATTAGTCCGGGAGTTATGGCCGTTCGAATTTCGCCAATTTGGGCGCCCTGGGCAGGTGCCCGTTTTACCGAAATTTTAATTATAACTGAAAACAAATCGTGCCAAAGGACACTTAAGAGCACCAATAGCCCACGTACCAAGCGGCTAAGTCGTCGGTCAAATAGAACTTTAGATACGGGAGGCGCAATTTACATTGGCATTGGGTAGAGCGGTAGGGGGCGCTAGCCGGTTTTACGGGGTGCACGTTTTAATATGTTCCAATTGAGATAAAATTATGAAACTTGGTGGGTGTTTAGGTGTTGCCACGCACTATCTATTGATGTTGAAATGGCGACGATCGGACAATTAGTCCGGGAGTTATAGCCGTTTGAATTTTGCAGAATGTACCAAAATGCCGGAGGCGCCGAGATCTCTTTACAAAAATCTGCCGTATTTTTAACTATGTTCCAGTATAGCTATAATTATGAAACTTGGTGGGTGTTTAGGTGTTGCCACACACTATCTTTTCATATTGGTTTGATCACTGCCGGACAATTAGTCCGGGAGTTATGGCCGTTCGAATTTCGCCAATTTCGGCGCCCTGGGCAGGTGCCCGTTTTACCGAAATTTTAATTATAACTGAAAACAAATCGTGCCAAAGGACACTTAAGAGCACCAATAGCCCACGTACCAAGCGGCTAAGTCGTCGGTCAAATAGAACTTTAGATACGGGAGGCGCAATTTACATTGGCATTGGGTAGAGGGGTAGGGGGAGCTATCCGGTTTTACGGGGTGCACGTTTTAATATGTTCCAATTGAGATAAAATTATGAAACTTGGTGGGTGTTTAGGTGTTGCCACGCACTATCTATTGATATTGAAATGTCGACGATCGGACAATTAGTCCGGCAGTTATAGCCGTTTGAATTTTGCAGAATGTACCAAAAATGCCGGAGGCGCCGAGATCTCTTTACAAAAATCTGTCGTATTTTTAACTATGTTCCAGTATAGCTATAATTATGAAACTTGGTGGGTGTTTAGGTGTTGCCACACACTATCTTTTCATATTGGTTTGATCACTGCCGGACAATTAGTCCGGGAGTTATGGCCGTTCGAATTTCGCCAATTTGGGCGCCCTGGGCAGGTGCCCGTTTTACCGAAATTTTAATTATAACTGAAAACAAATCGTGCCAAAGGACACTTAAGAGCACCAATAGCCCACGTACCAAGCGGCTAAGTCGTCGGTCAAATAGAACTTTAGATACGGGAGGCGCAATTTACATTGGCATTGGGTAGAGCGGTAGGGGGAGCTATCCGGTTTTACGGGGTGCACGTTTTAATATGTTCCAATTGAGATAAAATTATGAAACTTGTTGGGTGTTTAGGTGTTGCCACGCACTATCTATTGATGTTGAAATGGCGACGATCGGACAATTAGTCCGGGAGTTATAGCCGTTTGAATTTTGCAGAATGTACCAAAATGCCGGAGGCGCCGAGATCTCTTTACAAAAATCTGCCGTATTTTTAACTATGTTCCAGTATAGCTATAATTATGAAACTTGGTGGGTGTTTAGGTGTTGCCACACACTATCTTTTCATATTGGTTTGATCACTGCCGGACAATTAGTCCGGGAGTTATGGCCGTTCGAATTTCGCCAATTTCGGCGCCCTGGGCAGGTGCCCGTTTTACCGAAATTTTAATTATAACTGAAAACAAATCGTGCCAAAGGACACTTAAGAGCACCAATAGCCCACGTACCAAGCGGCTAAGTCGTCGGTCAAATAGAACTTTAGATACGGGAGGCGCAATTTACATTGGCATTGGGTAGAGGGGTAGGGGGAGCTATCCGGTTTTACGGGGTGCACGTTTTAATATGTTCCAATTGAGATAAAATTATGAAACTTGGTGGGTGTTTAGGTGTTGCCACGCACTATCTATTGATATTGAAATGTCGACGATCGGACAATTAGTCCGGCAGTTATAGCCGTTTGAATTTTGCAGAATGTACCAAAATGCCGGAGGCGCCGAGATCTCTTTACAAAAATCTGTCGTATTTTTAACTATGTTCCAGTATAGCTATAATTATGAAACTTGGTGGGTGTTTAGGTGTTGCCACACACTATCTTTTCATATTGGTTTGATCACTGCCGGACAATTAGTCCGGGAGTTATGGCCGTTCGAATTTCGCCAATTTGGGCGCCCTGGGCAGGTGCCCGTTTTACCGAAATTTTAATTATAACTGAAAACAAATCGTGCCAAAGGACACTTAAGAGCACCAATAGCCCACGTACCAAGCGGCTAAGTCGTCGGTCAAATAGAACTTTAGATACGGGAGGCGCAATTTACATTGGCATTGGGTAGAGCGGTAGGGGGCGCTAGCCGGTTTTACGGGGTGCACGTTTTAATATGTTCCAATTGAGATAAAATTATGAAACTTGGTGGGTGTTTAGGTGTTGCCACGCACTATCTATTGATGTTGAAATGGCGACGATCGGACAATTAGTCCGGGAGTTATAGCCGTTTGAATTTTGCAGAATGTACCAAAATGCCGGAGGCGCCGAGATCTCTTTACAAAAATCTGCCGTATTTTTAACTATGTTCCAGTATAGCTATAATTATGAAACTTGGTGGGTGTTTAGGTGTTGCCACACACTATCTTTTCATATTGGTTTGATCACTGCCGGACAATTAGTCCGGGAGTTATGGCCGTTCGAATTTCGCCAATTTCGGCGCCCTGGGCAGGTGCCCGTTTTACCGAAATTTTAATTATAACTGAAAACAAATCGTGCCAAAGGACACTTAAGAGCACCAATAGCCCACGTACCAAGCGGCTAAGTCGTCGGTCAAATAGAACTTTAGATACGGGAGGCGCAATTTACATTGGCATTGGGTAGAGGGGTAGGGGGAGCTATCCGGTTTTACGGGGTGCACGTTTTAATATGTTCCAATTGAGATAAAATTATGAAACTTGGTGGGTGTTTAGGTGTTGCCACGCACTATCTATTGATATTGAAATGTCGACGATCGGACAATTAGTCCGGCAGTTATAGCCGTTTGAATTTTGCAGAATGTACCAAAATGCCGGAGGCGCCGAGATCTCTTTACAAAAATCTGTCGTATTTTTAACTATGTTCCAGTATAGCTATAATTATGAAACTTGGTGGGTGTTTAGGTGTTGCCACACACTATCTTTTCATATTGGTTTGATCACTGCCGGACAATTAGTCCGGGAGTTATGGCCGTTCGAATTTCGCCAATTTGGGCGCCCTGGGCAGGTGCCCGTTTTACCGAAATTTTAATTATAACTGAAAACAAATCGTGCCAAAGGACACTTAAGAGCACCAATAGCCCACGTACCAAGCGGCTAAGTCGTCGGTCAAATAGAACTTTAGATACGGGAGGCGCAATTTACATTGGCATTGGGTAGAGCGGTAGGGGGAGCTATCCGGTTTTACGGGGTGCACGTTTTAATATGTTCCAATTGAGATAAAATTATGAAACTTGTTGGGTGTTTAGGTGTTGCCACGCACTATCTATTGATGTTGAAATGGCGACGATCGGACAATTAGTCCGGGAGTTATAGCCGTTTGAATTTTGCAGAATGTACCAAAATGCCGGAGGCGCCGAGATCTCTTTACAAAAATCTGCCGTATTTTTAACTATGTTCCAGTATAGCTATAATTATGAAACTTGGTGGGTGTTTAGGTGTTGCCACACACTATCTTTTCATATTGGTTTGATCACTGCCGGACAATTAGTCCGGGAGTTATGGCCGTTCGAATTTCGCCAATTTCGGCGCCCTGGGCAGGTGCCCGTTTTACCGAAATTTTAATTATAACTGAAAACAAATCGTGCCAAAGGACACTTAAGAGCACCAATAGCCCACGTACCAAGCGGCTAAGTCGTCGGTCAAATAGAACTTTAGATACGGGAGGCGCAATTTACATTGGCATTGGGTAGAGGGGTAGGGGGAGCTATCCGGTTTTACGGGGTGCACGTTTTAATATGTTCCAATTGAGATAAAATTATGAAACTTGGTGGGTGTTTAGGTGTTGCCACGCACTATCTATTGATATTGAAATGTCGACGATCGGACAATTAGTCCGGCAGTTATAGCCGTTTGAATTTTGCAGAATGTACCAAAATGCCGGAGGCGCCGAGATCTCTTTACAAAAATCTGTCGTATTTTTAACTATGTTCCAGTATAGCTATAATTATGAAACTTGGTGGGTGTTTAGGTGTTGCCACACACTATCTTTTCATATTGGTTTGATCACTGCCGGACAATTAGTCCGGGAGTTATGGCCGTTCGAATTTCGCCAATTTGGGCGCCCTGGGCAGGTGCCCGTTTTACCGAAATTTTAATTATAACTGAAAACAAATCGTGCCAAAGGACACTTAAGAGCACCAATAGCCCACGTACCAAGCGGCTAAGTCGTCGGTCAAATAGAACTTTAGATACGGGAGGCGCAATTTACATTGGCATTGGGTAGAGCGGTAGGGGGCGCTAGCCGGTTTTACGGGGTGCACGTTTTAATATGTTCCAATTGAGATAAAATTATGAAACTTGGTGGGTGTTTAGGTGTTGCCACGCACTATCTATTGATGTTGAAATGGCGACGATCGGACAATTAGTCCGGGAGTTATAGCCGTTTGAATTTTGCAGAATGTACCAAAATGCCGGAGGCGCCGAGATCTCTTTACAAAAATCTGCCGTATTTTTAACTATGTTCCAGTATAGCTATAATTATGAAACTTGGTGGGTGTTTAGGTGTTGCCACACACTATCTTTTCATATTGGTTTGATCACTGCCGGACAATTAGTCCGGGAGTTATGGCCGTTCGAATTTCGCCAATTTCGGCGCCCTGGGCAGGTGCCCGTTTTACCGAAATTTTAATTATAACTGAAAACAAATCGTGCCAAAGGACACTTAAGAGCACCAATAGCCCACGTACCAAGCGGCTAAGTCGTCGGTCAAATAGAACTTTAGATACGGGAGGCGCAATTTACATTGGCATTGGGTAGAGGGGTAGGGGGAGCTATCCGGTTTTACGGGGTGCACGTTTTAATATGTTCCAATTGAGATAAAATTATGAAACTTGGTGGGTGTTTAGGTGTTGCCACGCACTATCTATTGATATTGAAATGTCGACGATCGGACAATTAGTCCGGCAGTTATAGCCGTTTGAATTTTGCAGAATGTACCAAAATGCCGGAGGCGCCGAGATCTCTTTACAAAAATCTGTCGTATTTTTAACTATGTTCCAGTATAGCTATAATTATGAAACTTGGTGGGTGTTTAGGTGTTGCCACACACTATCTTTTCATATTGGTTTGATCACTGCCGGACAATTAGTCCGGGAGTTATGGCCGTTCGAATTTCGCCAATTTGGGCGCCCTGGGCAGGTGCCCGTTTTACCGAAATTTTAATTATAACTGAAAACAAATCGTGCCAAAGGACACTTAAGAGCACCAATAGCCCACGTACCAAGCGGCTAAGTCGTCGGTCAAATAGAACTTTAGATACGGGAGGCGCAATTTACATTGGCATTGGGTAGAGGGGTAGGGGGAGCTATCCGGTTTTACGGGGTGCACGTTTTAATATGTTCCAATTGAGATAAAATTATGAAACTTGGTGGGTGTTTAGGTGTTGCCACGCACTATCTATTGATATTGAAATGTCGACGATCGGACAATTAGTCCGGCAGTTATAGCCGTTTGAATTTTGCAGAATGTACCAAAATGCCGGAGGCGCCGAGATCTCTTTACAAAAATCTGTCGTATTTTTAACTATGTTCCAGTATAGCTATAATTATGAAACTTGGTGGGTGTTTAGGTGTTGCCACACACTATCTTTTCATATTGGTTTGATCACTGCCGGACAATTAGTCCGGGAGTTATGGCCGTTCGAATTTCGCCAATTTGGGCGCCCTGGGCAGGTGCCCGTTTTACCGAAATTTTAATTATAACTGAAAACAAATCGTGCCAAAGGACACTTAAGAGCACCAATAGCCCACGTACCAAGCGGCTAAGTCGTCGGTCAAATAGAACTTTAGATACGGGAGGCGCAATTTACATTGGCATTGGGTAGAGCGGTAGGGGGCGCTAGCCGGTTTTACGGGGTGCACGTTTTAATATGTTCCAATTGAGATAAAATTATGAAACTTGGTGGGTGTTTAGGTGTTGCCACGCACTATCTATTGATGTTGAAATGGCGACGATCGGACAATTAGTCCGGGAGTTATAGCCGTTTGAATTTTGCAGAATGTACCAAAATGCCGGAGGCGCCGAGATCTCTTTACAAAAATCTGCCGTATTTTTAACTATGTTCCAGTATAGCTATAATTATGAAACTTGGTGGGTGTTTAGGTGTTGCCACACACTATCTTTTCATATTGGTTTGATCACTGCCGGACAATTAGTCCGGGAGTTATGGCCGTTCGAATTTCGCCAATTTCGGCGCCCTGGGCAGGTGCCCGTTTTACCGAAATTTTAATTATAACTGAAAACAAATCGTGCCAAAGGACACTTAAGAGCACCAATAGCCCACGTACCAAGCGGCTAAGTCGTCGGTCAAATAGAACTTTAGATACGGGAGGCGCAATTTACATTGGCATTGGGTAGAGGGGTAGGGGGAGCTATCCGGTTTTACGGGGTGCACGTTTTAATATGTTCCAATTGAGATAAAATTATGAAACTTGGTGGGTGTTTAGGTGTTGCCACGCACTATCTATTGATATTGAAATGTCGACGATCGGACAATTAGTCCGGCAGTTATAGCCGTTTGAATTTTGCAGAATGTACCAAAATGCCGGAGGCGCCGAGATCTCTTTACAAAAATCTGTCGTATTTTTAACTATGTTCCAGTATAGCTATAATTATGAAACTTGGTGGGTGTTTAGGTGTTGCCACACACTATCTTTTCATATTGGTTTGATCACTGCCGGACAATTAGTCCGGGAGTTATGGCCGTTCGAATTTCGCCAATTTGGGCGCCCTGGGCAGGTGCCCGTTTTACCGAAATTTTAATTATAACTGAAAACAAATCGTGCCAAAGGACACTTAAGAGCACCAATAGCCCACGTACCAAGCGGCTAAGTCGTCGGTCAAATAGAACTTTAGATACGGGAGGCGCAATTTACATTGGCATTGGGTAGAGCGGTAGGGGGAGCTATCCGGTTTTACGGGGTGCACGTTTTAATATGTTCCAATTGAGATAAAATTATGAAACTTGTTGGGTGTTTAGGTGTTGCCACGCACTATCTATTGATGTTGAAATGGCGACGATCGGACAATTAGTCCGGGAGTTATAGCCGTTTGAATTTTGCAGAATGTACCAAAATGCCGGAGGCGCCGAGATCTCTTTACAAAAATCTGCCGTATTTTTAACTATGTTCCAGTATAGCTATAATTATGAAACTTGGTGGGTGTTTAGGTGTTGCCACACACTATCTTTTCATATTGGTTTGATCACTGCCGGACAATTAGTCCGGGAGTTATGGCCGTTCGAATTTCGCCAATTTCGGCGCCCTGGGCAGGTGCCCGTTTTACCGAAATTTTAATTATAACTGAAAACAAATCGTGCCAAAGGACACTTAAGAGCACCAATAGCCCACGTACCAAGCGGCTAAGTCGTCGGTCAAATAGAACTTTAGATACGGGAGGCGCAATTTACATTGGCATTGGGTAGAGGGGTAGGGGGAGCTATCCGGTTTTACGGGGTGCACGTTTTAATATGTTCCAATTGAGATAAAATTATGAAACTTGGTGGGTGTTTAGGTGTTGCCACGCACTATCTATTGATATTGAAATGTCGACGATCGGACAATTAGTCCGGCAGTTATAGCCGTTTGAATTTTGCAGAATGTACCAAAATGCCGGAGGCGCCGAGATCTCTTTACAAAAATCTGTCGTATTTTTAACTATGTTCCAGTATAGCTATAATTATGAAACTTGGTGGGTGTTTAGGTGTTGCCACACACTATCTTTTCATATTGGTTTGATCACTGCCGGACAATTAGTCCGGGAGTTATGGCCGTTCGAATTTCGCCAATTTGGGCGCCCTGGGCAGGTGCCCGTTTTACCGAAATTTTAATTATAACTGAAAACAAATCGTGCCAAAGGACACTTAAGAGCACCAATAGCCCACGTACCAAGCGGCTAAGTCGTCGGTCAAATAGAACTTTAGATACGGGAGGCGCAATTTACATTGGCATTGGGTAGAGCGGTAGGGGGCGCTAGCCGGTTTTACGGGGTGCACGTTTTAATATGTTCCAATTGAGATAAAATTATGAAACTTGGTGGGTGTTTAGGTGTTGCCACGCACTATCTATTGATGTTGAAATGGCGACGATCGGACAATTAGTCCGGGAGTTATAGCCGTTTGAATTTTGCAGAATGTACCAAAATGCCGGAGGCGCCGAGATCTCTTTACAAAAATCTGCCGTATTTTTAACTATGTTCCAGTATAGCTATAATTATGAAACTTGGTGGGTGTTTAGGTGTTGCCACACACTATCTTTTCATATTGGTTTGATCACTGCCGGACAATTAGTCCGGGAGTTATGGCCGTTCGAATTTCGCCAATTTCGGCGCCCTGGGCAGGTGCCCGTTTTACCGAAATTTTAATTATAACTGAAAACAAATCGTGCCAAAGGACACTTAAGAGCACCAATAGCCCACGTACCAAGCGGCTAAGTCGTCGGTCAAATAGAACTTTAGATACGGGAGGCGCAATTTACATTGGCATTGGGTAGAGGGGTAGGGGGAGCTATCCGGTTTTACGGGGTGCACGTTTTAATATGTTCCAATTGAGATAAAATTATGAAACTTGGTGGGTGTTTAGGTGTTGCCACGCACTATCTATTGATATTGAAATGTCGACGATCGGACAATTAGTCCGGCAGTTATAGCCGTTTGAATTTTGCAGAATGTACCAAAATGCCGGAGGCGCCGAGATCTCTTTACAAAAATCTGTCGTATTTTTAACTATGTTCCAGTATAGCTATAATTATGAAACTTGGTGGGTGTTTAGGTGTTGCCACACACTATCTTTTCATATTGGTTTGATCACTGCCGGACAATTAGTCCGGGAGTTATGGCCGTTCGAATTTCGCCAATTTGGGCGCCCTGGGCAGGTGCCCGTTTTACCGAAATTTTAATTATAACTGAAAACAAATCGTGCCAAAGGACACTTAAGAGCACCAATAGCCCACGTACCAAGCGGCTAAGTCGTCGGTCAAATAGAACTTTAGATACGGGAGGCGCAATTTACATTGGCATTGGGTAGAGCGGTAGGGGGAGCTATCCGGTTTTACGGGGTGCACGTTTTAATATGTTCCAATTGAGATAAAATTATGAAACTTGTTGGGTGTTTAGGTGTTGCCACGCACTATCTATTGATGTTGAAATGGCGACGATCGGACAATTAGTCCGGGAGTTATAGCCGTTTGAATTTTGCAGAATGTACCAAAATGCCGGAGGCGCCGAGATCTCTTTACAAAAATCTGCCGTATTTTTAACTATGTTCCAGTATAGCTATAATTATGAAACTTGGTGGGTGTTTAGGTGTTGCCACACACTATCTTTTCATATTGGTTTGATCACTGCCGGACAATTAGTCCGGGAGTTATGGCCGTTCGAATTTCGCCAATTTCGGCGCCCTGGGCAGGTGCCCGTTTTACCGAAATTTTAATTATAACTGAAAACAAATCGTGCCAAAGGACACTTAAGAGCACCAATAGCCCACGTACCAAGCGGCTAAGTCGTCGGTCAAATAGAACTTTAGATACGGGAGGCGCAATTTACATTGGCATTGGGTAGAGGGGTAGGGGGAGCTATCCGGTTTTACGGGGTGCACGTTTTAATATGTTCCAATTGAGATAAAATTATGAAACTTGGTGGGTGTTTAGGTGTTGCCACGCACTATCTATTGATATTGAAATGTCGACGATCGGACAATTAGTCCGGCAGTTATAGCCGTTTGAATTTTGCAGAATGTACCAAAATGCCGGAGGCGCCGAGATCTCTTTACAAAAATCTGTCGTATTTTTAACTATGTTCCAGTATAGCTATAATTATGAAACTTGGTGGGTGTTTAGGTGTTGCCACACACTATCTTTTCATATTGGTTTGATCACTGCCGGACAATTAGTCCGGGAGTTATGGCCGTTCGAATTTCGCCAATTTGGGCGCCCTGGGCAGGTGCCCGTTTTACCGAAATTTTAATTATAACTGAAAACAAATCGTGCCAAAGGACACTTAAGAGCACCAATAGCCCACGTACCAAGCGGCTAAGTCGTCGGTCAAATAGAACTTTAGATACGGGAGGCGCAATTTACATTGGCATTGGGTAGAGCGGTAGGGGGCGCTAGCCGGTTTTACGGGGTGCACGTTTTAATATGTTCCAATTGAGATAAAATTATGAAACTTGGTGGGTGTTTAGGTGTTGCCACGCACTATCTATTGATGTTGAAATGGCGACGATCGGACAATTAGTCCGGGAGTTATAGCCGTTTGAATTTTGCAGAATGTACCAAAATGCCGGAGGCGCCGAGATCTCTTTACAAAAATCTGCCGTATTTTTAACTATGTTCCAGTATAGCTATAATTATGAAACTTGGTGGGTGTTTAGGTGTTGCCACACACTATCTTTTCATATTGGTTTGATCACTGCCGGACAATTAGTCCGGGAGTTATGGCCGTTCGAATTTCGCCAATTTCGGCGCCCTGGGCAGGTGCCCGTTTTACCGAAATTTTAATTATAACTGAAAACAAATCGTGCCAAAGGACACTTAAGAGCACCAATAGCCCACGTACCAAGCGGCTAAGTCGTCGGTCAAATAGAACTTTAGATACGGGAGGCGCAATTTACATTGGCATTGGGTAGAGGGGTAGGGGGAGCTATCCGGTTTTACGGGGTGCACGTTTTAATATGTTCCAATTGAGATAAAATTATGAAACTTGGTGGGTGTTTAGGTGTTGCCACGCACTATCTATTGATATTGAAATGTCGACGATCGGACAATTAGTCCGGCAGTTATAGCCGTTTGAATTTTGCAGAATGTACCAAAATGCCGGAGGCGCCGAGATCTCTTTACAAAAATCTGTCGTATTTTTAACTATGTTCCAGTATAGCTATAATTATGAAACTTGGTGGGTGTTTAGGTGTTGCCACACACTATCTTTTCATATTGGTTTGATCACTGCCGGACAATTAGTCCGGGAGTTATGGCCGTTCGAATTTCGCCAATTTGGGCGCCCTGGGCAGGTGCCCGTTTTACCGAAATTTTAATTATAACTGAAAACAAATCGTGCCAAAGGACACTTAAGAGCACCAATAGCCCACGTACCAAGCGGCTAAGTCGTCGGTCAAATAGAACTTTAGATACGGGAGGCGCAATTTACATTGGCATTGGGTAGAGCGGTAGGGGGAGCTATCCGGTTTTACGGGGTGCACGTTTTAATATGTTCCAATTGAGATAAAATTATGAAACTTGTTGGGTGTTTAGGTGTTGCCACGCACTATCTATTGATGTTGAAATGGCGACGATCGGACAATTAGTCCGGGAGTTATAGCCGTTTGAATTTTGCAGAATGTACCAAAATGCCGGAGGCGCCGAGATCTCTTTACAAAAATCTGCCGTATTTTTAACTATGTTCCAGTATAGCTATAATTATGAAACTTGGTGGGTGTTTAGGTGTTGCCACACACTATCTTTTCATATTGGTTTGATCACTGCCGGACAATTAGTCCGGGAGTTATGGCCGTTCGAATTTCGCCAATTTCGGCGCCCTGGGCAGGTGCCCGTTTTACCGAAATTTTAATTATAACTGAAAACAAATCGTGCCAAAGGACACTTAAGAGCACCAATAGCCCACGTACCAAGCGGCTAAGTCGTCGGTCAAATAGAACTTTAGATACGGGAGGCGCAATTTACATTGGCATTGGGTAGAGGGGTAGGGGGAGCTATCCGGTTTTACGGGGTGCACGTTTTAATATGTTCCAATTGAGATAAAATTATGAAACTTGGTGGGTGTTTAGGTGTTGCCACGCACTATCTATTGATATTGAAATGTCGACGATCGGACAATTAGTCCGGCAGTTATAGCCGTTTGAATTTTGCAGAATGTACCAAAATGCCGGAGGCGCCGAGATCTCTTTACAAAAATCTGTCGTATTTTTAACTATGTTCCAGTATAGCTATAATTATGAAACTTGGTGGGTGTTTAGGTGTTGCCACACACTATCTTTTCATATTGGTTTGATCACTGCCGGACAATTAGTCCGGGAGTTATGGCCGTTCGAATTTCGCCAATTTGGGCGCCCTGGGCAGGTGCCCGTTTTACCGAAATTTTAATTATAACTGAAAACAAATCGTGCCAAAGGACACTTAAGAGCACCAATAGCCCACGTACCAAGCGGCTAAGTCGTCGGTCAAATAGAACTTTAGATACGGGAGGCGCAATTTACATTGGCATTGGGTAGAGCGGTAGGGGGAGCTAGCCGGTTTTACGGGGTGCACGTTTTAATATGTTCCAATTGAGATAAAATTATGAAACTTGGTGGGTGTTTAGGTGTTGCCACGCACTATCTATTGATGTTGAAATGGCGACGATCGGACAATTAGTCCGGGAGTTATAGCCGTTTGAATTTTGCAGAATGTACCAAAATGCCGGAGGCGCCGAGATCTCTTTACAAAAATCTGCCGTATTTTTAACTATGTTCCAGTATAGCTATAATTATGAAACTTGGTGGGTGTTTAGGTGTTGCCACACACTATCTTTTCATATTGGTTTGATCACTGCCGGACAATTAGTCCGGGAGTTATGGCCGTTCGAATTTCGCCAATTTCGGCGCCCTGGGCAGGTGCCCGTTTTACCGAAATTTTAATTATAACTGAAAACAAATCGTGCCAAAGGACACTTAAGAGCACCAATAGCCCACGTACCAAGCGGCTAAGTCGTCGGTCAAATAGAACTTTAGATACGGGAGGCGCAATTTACATTGGCATTGGGTAGAGGGGTAGGGGGAGCTATCCGGTTTTACGGGGTGCACGTTTTAATATGTTCCAATTGAGATAAAATTATGAAACTTGGTGGGTGTTTAGGTGTTGCCACGCACTATCTATTGATATTGAAATGTCGACGATCGGACAATTAGTCCGGCAGTTATAGCCGTTTGAATTTTGCAGAATGTACCAAAATGCCGGAGGCGCCGAGATCTCTTTACAAAAATCTGTCGTATTTTTAACTATGTTCCAGTATAGCTATAATTATGAAACTTGGTGGGTGTTTAGGTGTTGCCACACACTATCTTTTCATATTGGTTTGATCACTGCCGGACAATTAGTCCGGGAGTTATGGCCGTTCGAATTTCGCCAATTTGGGCGCCCTGGGCAGGTGCCCGTTTTACCGAAATTTTAATTATAACTGAAAACAAATCGTGCCAAAGGACACTTAAGAGCACCAATAGCCCACGTACCAAGCGGCTAAGTCGTCGGTCAAATAGAACTTTAGATACGGGAGGCGCAATTTACATTGGCATTGGGTAGAGCGGTAGGGGGAGCTATCCGGTTTTACGGGGTGCACGTTTTAATATGTTCCAATTGAGATAAAATTATGAAACTTGTTGGGTGTTTAGGTGTTGCCACGCACTATCTATTGATGTTGAAATGGCGACGATCGGACAATTAGTCCGGGAGTTATAGCCGTTTGAATTTTGCAGAATGTACCAAAATGCCGGAGGCGCCGAGATCTCTTTACAAAAATCTGCCGTATTTTTAACTATGTTCCAGTATAGCTATAATTATGAAACTTGGTGGGTGTTTAGGTGTTGCCACACACTATCTTTTCATATTGGTTTGATCACTGCCGGACAATTAGTCCGGGAGTTATGGCCGTTCGAATTTC
>JAWZYV010016225.1:0-92698 GCA_038373885.1 Cheiracanthium punctorium | reverse complement strand
AAATTTATGACTGCAAAATATAAAAAAAAAATGGGGGTGGGGGGGTGCAGGTGGAGAGAGAAGGAATTTTTTCTAAACTAATAAATAAATTAATTAAAATAGAAACGGGAGTGAAGAAAATGAACGAAAATAGCTATAATAGGTAAAGTAGATTTCAAAGTTATTTCTAGGTAGAATACTTGAAATAAAAAAATGTACAAAAGTTTAGTATTGCTAATAAAGCTAGCCTATGAAAGAAGAATGGTAATAGATTATAAAATTTTAGCTTAAAACGTTCATAATTATATGTCTAAAATAAATTTCTGTGAAAAATAATTGCAATCATACTATGCTAGAAATTATATTTGCATATATTTAGAATAAAAACGTTTAACAAAAATAATTTTTTCATGTAAAAAATATATATTAAGTTCAATTTTATGTGAAGCAAACTATCACTAGCAGTTACCTTTTAATTATCATTATACATTAAAAACTTATATGAACAATTAAAATAGCTGAATATGTAGAATTTAGAAAAAATAGATTTAATTATTAGAATTGTAACTCTAAACAGATACATATAATATAATATAAGCAACATAAATATAAATGTAATTTCAGTACTTTCGTGCTTTGTATAATATATATATTTGTATGCTATTAATGACTATTAATGACTTCAATGCTTTTCTTCTTTAGAAACAATAATTGTGAAGTTTTTTTAATAATATCCGTATATTTTATGCTAGCTAATTTACTATTTTATGCTAGCTCATCCAAAATTTTCTTTCATATAAACTGTTATCAAATTAATACTTTAAAAAATAAGTAAATAAGCAAAAAACTCTGGACAAATGATTAAGCAGGAATTTTAGATTCAAAGCCGAAATCTTTCAACAGCTGTGCACAAAGTTTTATAGAAAAATAAAACAAAACAGCTGAAAATAAATCTTGTGCATAATTCAATAATATGTTTAAGATAAAAGAGCTATTCCAAAACTTACAATATTGTTAAATATTAATATTGTACTGTTTTTCTTGTTTCTTTCGCCATATCATAAATTAATAAAATAAACTGTCAGAGTACAAATAAATAATCTTTGCAATGTAAATGTAATAAATGCAATGTAAGAAATCAAATAAATGATTTTTTCTTATACATATGTTGTTATTTTAAGTTTATTATACACTGTACTACCAATGAAGCAACACACATCAAAAAACGAAATTTTCATGAAAAGGTTAAAAAAATTTAACAAATCGTATATACACATACTTCAGATAATAATAATGTAATGACAAGGTACTTCAGATAACAATAATGTAATATTAAGGTAATTCAGATAATAATATTGAAATAATAAGGTGCTTCAGATAATAATAATGTAATAATAGGGTACTTGAGATAATAGTAAAGTGATACTTCACACAGGCCCGATCCCAGAAGAAAATCTTGGGGGGGTGAAGATCAGCAATTTGCCGACTGAAAAAAAAATGGATTTGCCGATTCAGTTTCTGCCTCACTAAGAACCTTTTCAAGTAATGCACCAAATTATGGGAAGCAACAAGCCATCACGCCCTGAAAGATCTCGGCAATTTACGTTAACAGCTTTAAAGCACTGCAGTACAGCTGAGCTATCAGCCTTCCCCTCCCGGATAACAAAAAAAAAAAAAAAAAAAAAAAAAAAAATAGTTACAACTTGATTACATAATTCAAATTTACATTTTATTTAAATCTGATTTGGATGTAATATTTTAACTCATTAAATTAAATATTAACCTTTTAAAAATACTAACACTTTATACAAAAACATTTACTTTATCAATATTACTGAATGTACTTACATTATTTATTAACCAGTTTTAAGTTAATTCTCCTACGTTTCAACGTTGCCCACTTGATTACTGTGTCATCTAAGTTAATTTTATCTACAATGTCTTTTTCGGAGTGCAGAAGCAACAGGTCATCTAAACGACTGTCTTTCATAGTTGACCTCAAGTAAGTTTTAATTCGTTTTAATTTGCTGAATGACCTTTCATTAGATGCAACTGTTACTGGTGCTGTTAGGGCTAAATGGCAAAATCGATTAGCCAAAGGTAGAATGCCTTTTAATTCTTCGGCTTTATGCATTATTTTAAGTGTAGAGTCTATACCTTGGCATCTATCTGCGAAGATTTCTAATTCAGCTTGCCAGTTAAGCCATACCGAGAGAGCACTGATTATATATATAAAAAAAAACCCTTTCTAACACTGTCTTATTTGCGCATATACCATTGCATTACAATTAGTTAACCTGTTCATACCCGAAGGCATGATTTCTTCCTCCTGTGTCCATCGTTGCTTCCTGGCTTGGGTCGCTGAATGCTGCAGCTATGGCCACAGCCTTGCACAAGTGCATGTCTGGGCCACAGAAGAGCATTCAAAACCTATTCCGGGAAGTAACTATGGACACAGGAGGGGGGGGGGTAATTTCTGCCATCGCGATTTTAGCAACATCGGAAGTGAACAGGTTAAAGCCAACAAGACACAAAAATATTTACTGCTCATAAAGCCTAATCTATGAGCGTTATTTTGTTATCCTTGTATAGCTATCAATGTCCACCCTTGAAGACGGACAGCATGCTCTCATAAACCTCAATAATAAATATCAATTTTGTTTTGCTTGAAATGAAGGAACGGAATTCTTTTGTGTGCTCCAGTAAAAGAACTATAAATAGTACATAGACCCTTTTTAATAGAGTCCATACAACGGCGGATAAAGAATTATTATTATTATTTTATTAATTAATTTTTTTTGTGTGTGGGGGGGTAGGTGTTGAGGCTAAGTTTTAAAAAGTTTATTTCACTCAAACAAAATGTACCATAAAGCAAAATTTTAGTCTAAGCCAATATTAAAATTTTGGGAGGGGCTAAGTTATAAAAAATGATTTTTTACGTATTTAACGAGTGTTATAAATTAAAATGTTACTCTTTTTGGGGGGCTGAAACCCCAGGATCGGCTACTGGGTACATGGTATTGTACATAGTACTATACTATATATAGTACATAGTACTATAATACATAATATGCGATCGATGAATATTTACGGCAGAGCACGGAGTAGCAGAAAACGGAATTCATAAACATTCCAACTTCGTTGGAAAGTGTTAAAAAATGCTTAAAAAGACAGAATGTGAGGCTTAATGTGACACACAAAAAAAGATATGATCTGGAATAAGAAAAGTAATTCTAGATTGAAAAGTTAAATTTTCCTGTAATTTAAGAGAAAAATGAAAAATCAGAGATATTGATTTTGAGGTCCCTAAAATCGAGTCCCCCGTGTATTTGCCCTGTCATGCCTCCATGGGCGCCCATAAGGGGGGGCAAGGTAGGGCACTTGCCCCCTCCTAGAGTTTTAGGTTAATGTCTCATGATGTAAACAAATGGCAAAACCAGAACTAAATTTGTTAAAAGCTTGAAATTTGCCCCCTCTAGAAAATGTTTTTGAAGTTTCCCCCCCCCCCTAGAAAAATTCCCATGGGCGCCCATGCATGCCTCCCTACTTTTTAAGGCCCTGTAATCCATACTCTTACATTTTATTTTTGATTATAACTTACTCATTATTTTTCTAAAATCAAATTAAGTTACAAAATTGGGGTTCTTTGTATAAATGATATAAAAATAAATACAAATACATTAAAAAATAGTACAAATATATTTTAACTATATAATTACCTGATCGTTGATGATCTTTTTCTTGGAGAATGCCGCTTCAAATGGATTTGAGGGGAGCTCCAACAGTTTGAATGAAAATTCTCTTTACATTATGCACAGTTATTTCGTGTCTTCTTTTATAATCATCATCAAAACAACTACCACATTTAGTGCATTGCACTTTTTGTCGCTTTCTTTTAATAACTGGTGTCATATTTTTGTTTACAACTGGTTTGGTTTCAAACTTAAACGCACATTTCAGCAATCACATTGAACTTAGTTAAATGTTAGATTTTTTTTCCGAATTAGTGTACTAATTATATTTAAAAGCTAAAGATGTATTCTTTTAAACAAGCTATGCTATAGAGTTCCTCCAAGTATGTATATAGGTAAATATAACTTTCACATGGTGGCTGTCCAGCAAGCAGGAATAGGGGACGCATTACACTATTTTCAACTATACAAATTGATTTCTTTTTCCCATGCATTTCACAGAAGCAAAGAGAATACATCTATTTCCCAGAAAAAGTCACGCTGGGCTCAAAGGCAGCGATGGCCGAAAGCCAGTGGCGGCCTCCTTGCACTGTTTGTATCGGTATTTCGTAATTTTCCTCAGGGTGATTTATGAGACTGGACTTTTCTCGTCCCCAGACTGTATCACCCCCCATAGCAGAGGAGTTCTTATTAGCTTACTATGGGCATGCAAGATGAATATTTACATTCTGAGACAGGTGTCATAGAAGTCTGGTGTCGAATGCGAAGTGCGGATTTTCCGACTCCCCCTTTTGTACAGCAGTGTATTGCAAACGAATACCGAGTGCTCTATTATTCATTCCCACTTCATTCTTTTGACTAATGCAAATAAGAAAGGAATTTCCGACTCGGTGTTTTATACGCAGCAAGGTGAACCTCAAATAGACAAAAATTAGGAAAGTGCCGATTAAAAACTCTTTTGAATACTAGAATGAAGAGTTTTGGAAGTCGGGAATAGCAATTTTTGCCGACTGAATATTTTAAGTGGGGGGTATCTCACCCCCCCACACCCCCCCCGTGGGATCGGCCCTGACTTCACATAATAATTTGCAATAAATAAACCTATACTCAATACTTTAAATAAGAATATATCTCATAATATGCACTAAATAAACTGGATAATAAATAAATGGAAACTTACCCTAGATGACTTGGTAATTTTGTAATTTTTCCGGGGAATCACTTTAAGCCAAGCATTTTTCATTTGATCGTCTTTCGGAAAGCGAAAAACAGATGCTGTATTTCCACAAGCATAATTGCTTGAACATCCTGGAACCATGCAACATGACGGCATTGTTAAATTTACAATTAATCAAGCGATGGAAAATGATTTTCATCTGGTTTACCACGTGGAAAAAGACGCCGCTAAAAATGATTCTGTTTAACCTGTCGGAGAAGCAGGTGCAGCAAGTGTAGATCTTCATTTGTGACGTCACGAGGAACTGGTCTATCCAGCTACAAGGCCTTTTCCCCCTTTATAGATAGTGTTGGCTTCGAGCCAACCACACAAATCCGATACACTTGTTCACAACAACTACGTACCGTACATGTTCTTAGTTTTGGGGGAAATGAACAATAGCAACTTCATGTAACAAGTTAAGTACTACTCATAAACTGTTTCTCATAAGTTATTTCCTTATTATAGCGTTTGTTTATATTCATTGCACTTGCTAATTGGTCCTAGAACTGTAGTTAGCATTTCTTATTATACAGTTATCGGTATGCTCTGGGGGATTTCACATCAAATATAATATATACACTTCCCAGACTTATAAATTTCTATCTTCTATACTTAAAATAAAAATTCTGATTTTCTAGGAGTACCTTAAGTTTCCTAACGCGTAAGTGCCGTCAATAATTTAAATCAATGGATATATCTTAATCAAGTTTATGAGGTAAACCAAATTAAAGAAATGATATATTTCACCTTTTAACCTATAAAAGAACAGAAGAATTGTATCTACAAATTATTTATAATTTCCTTGTAATATTTGTTATGTAGTTTTAAATACGTACACACTTTGCAATTCTTTTTGCATATTGCATACTATTATTTCTTAATCCTAGTAAAAAATGAATCAAAGAAGCATAGTTATACACTTTTTTTTAAGTTAATGAAACACTTTTAACTACAATTTTCTAAACATATAAATAAATCAAACCATAGCAATATTTTAAAAAATATGAAATTTATATGTATATGGGATGTAACTGTTTTTTTTTATTAATACACAACTGGTAATTAAAATAGCAACAGCAAGAAGGTGACATGGTACACACAGTGCAGCAATTTTAATGTCGAGTAGTATATCTTATTAAAGAAATATTTCTAGCTTCATAACATTGTGATTTTCTTTTTTCTACAAATTATGTCATTATCAAAAACAATAATCATTTTCTTCAGTTTTAAAAGTAATTTTTCATTTGTATGAGATAAACAGCTAGATTTTGATTTGAAGTAATTTTACAGTGGGGATTTTCTTTATATTCAGGGCTTTCTTTATATTCATTTCTTTATATTCAGGGACGACTTGGAATTCAGGGATTTGGCAAATTTTATGTCTGAAAAGTCAGAGAATTCTGCAAAAATCTCTTCTTAATCAGGGAGATTTAAAACTCTTTACAATGTTTATCGTCATGTGATGCAGAATACCGTGTTTACTCGCGTAATAGTCGCATCCCCGTTTTGAAGCAGAAAAAATAGCTTTAGAGTTACAATATTATATAGTAGATTTTACCCGCATAATAGTCGCACCTGGACTTTCAACATGAAAAAATAGCAAAAAAGTGCGACTATTACGGGAACAAACATGGTAGTTTTTGACTTCTGGTGATCGGAACAGCTTTAGTATTGGTCATCATTGGCAGTCTTTGTCATAACTTTGTAAAATTTTCAATGGCATTAATATTTTATTTAAATATTATGCATTCATTTTTTAAATTCTTAAACAGGAATGTATAGATTTTTTAATAATTCTTATTCACTATATTAAGTTAACATTTACTCTGTGAGGGGGTTCCACCCCCTCAAACCCCGTTTCTTCCTTTTAAATAAATACAATTTCAGTTTACTAACAACCATAGTCAGATAAAAGAAAAAGCTATCTGCGCACATTGTCACCAAACATCCCAAAGAGATGGAATTAAAAATATATATCTGTCGGCGACTGGAGAAAAAACTACTCATTTAATCTAAATAAATGAGACGGCCGAATTGATTGCGACAAATAAGAAGTTCTTTTCAATAACATTTATTTACAAGTAAAACCGCATTTCTAAATTCTAAACACACGAATCAAAACTAAATATAAGGCATAACAATAACTGCTGCAAGCTGTTCTGTTTTTTCTCACGTTTCTTCTTCCTTTCACCGCTGCCACTCACTCCGAAGAGAGTATAATTCGTCTGTCTCCATGGCAACCTGGAACCATGGAGTCAGTTACTCGCTTGAAAGGCGACCCGATGCAACATTCTCCCCACTTGAGTTCTGTAATCTTAGGAGAAAACTCAACAAAACTAAACATTAAAGAAAACTGAAAAATACTGAACATTTCCTAAACATACAATTCAAATATTCAAAACTAAAACACAAATTAATATATAACAATAATGAGATGTAAAATTTTAAAATTAGAGTCCTAAAAGTGTTCAATATGTAAAACAGTCTATATCAAGTTCTAGTCATTGGTCGGAGCACTCGTGGTTTCAGTGACCTCTAAAGGATATAATCTTTGGATAGGTCTGAGTAGAGTTCCTTTGGACGTTTTTAACTTCACTAGTCTGACACATCCATCTCTTAAAAGAAAAAGTTCGATCACTCGACCCAAGGGCCAGTAAAGTCGTTTATTATCTTCCCTACCAATTAGGACAACATCTCCAACTTTAATTTGGTCGAGTTTCTTAGGAATGGAGGACCTCAAGAACCCTAAGTATTCGGCTCGAAATCTTTCTTTTAACGTTTTTCTCAGTTTCTGAACATATCTGTATCTTTTATTGATATCGGTCTTGTCAATTTTGTCCAGATCGGGCATATCATTTGAAGGGAGATCTTGTAGGAATGATGAAAGTGTTAAAGATTTAAAATCGGGTTCTTCTGATAAGTATGTTAAAGGCCTGTTATTCATAACGGATTCACACTCGCAGACGTCAAGAGTTCTTCATAAGACAGGGTTGAACGTGCTAAGTTTTTTCTGAGAAGGTCTTTAAGGATTCCAATTAGCCGTTCCCAGAATCCTCCCCACCATGGGGCAGCAGGTGGGTTAAACTTCCATCTTATTTGGTTAACTTCAAATTTTCTTTGTATTTTTGACCAATTGAGCTGTTTTAATGCAGAATTCAAGCCAGTAAAGTTAGTCCCATTATCTGAATATAGAACGGATATTCTACCCTCCGTGCAATAAATCTTCGTAATGCTTGAATGAATGCATTTGTACTGAGAGAAGGTATCAACTCTAGGTGGACAGCCCTATAAACAGCACAGGAAAAGAGGACGATCCAAACTTTTTCATTAGACTTGGTTATTAAGGGTCCGGCCAAATCCACACCGGATACTTCAAACACTGCTGATAATCTAGTTCAATCTGAAGGCAAAGGTGGAAATGGAACCTCCAGGTTTTTTACCCTTTGTCTTTTACAAGTTATACATTCTCTAATAACAGAGCGAATAGTTTTACGACCTTTAATGATCCAAAATCTTTCTCGTAGGATAGTTAGAAGAATGGAAGTTCCAGCATGTTAATTAAGTGTTCCTGTTCAATAAGTCGTTTGATCACTAAATGTTTTGACGGGAGAATTAATGGAGCAACGAAATCGGGTGACTCATCATTGTTTGTAAGTCTGGTCTTCAGTCGAAGCATATCCTGACTATCAGTAAAGATTTGAAAGTTTTTTAATGATTTTCTACCTCCTTCGTCATTAAAACACTCTGTTTGAACTGAATGTAATAGTGTTTTCCGTGCATTTATTATTTCTTCTTGTGCTAAATCTGGATGTTTCCTTAAATCTTTAGCTTTTGGTTGAAAGCGTAACATCCATGCTAAAACTCTAATTATTCTTGAAAACTTTGAAATTCTCGTTGCCAATAGCGTTGCAGTGGATTGAAATTCTACGTTGCTAGCCGAAGTTACAGTCTTCCGCTTCTCCTTTTGAACTTCCTCTTCGTCGACATTCCCAACTGACTTAGGCCAATCGTCTTTAGGATTCCTTAGCCAGGTTGGTCCTAACCACCACTCCGACTTCAGAATCTGTTTAGCTCCACATCCTTTAGAGAGAAGGTCAGCAGGATTCTGACTTCCCGGAATATGGAACCAGTTCTTAGGAGTCAGCTTTCTTATCTCAGCAATTCGATTGCTCACGAATACTGACCAATGTTCCTGCCGCTTTATCCAAGTTAACACTGTCGAAGAATCTGTCCAAAAGTATGTATCGATATTATTTTTTCTTAAATTTAGGGCACGGCTGACGGAATCAAATAATCTCGCTCCAATAGTAGCTGCCATCAGCTCAAGGCGAGGGATCGTTATTTTTTTCAACGGAGTAATTCTTGACTTAGCTTGGAGTAACTGGACTGTAACAGTACCATTAGAGGTTTCGCATCTTATAACAATACAAGCCGAATAAGCAGTCTGACTTGCATCAACAAATGTATGAAAGCTTAGAGTTGAGTCTGTCGTAACTCCTAACCATCTTGAGATCTTAATATCATTGAAACAGTATAAACCTTTAACCCATGAACAAAATCTTTTTTTTATGTCATCATTAACTTCTAAATCCCAATGTTCTTTACACTTCCACGTTTCTTGAAGTAGAAGTTTGGGTCGAATTAAAGCTGGAGCAAGAAATCCAATCGGATCGAAAATTCGACTTATGATAGATAAAATTTTTCTTTTCGTTAACTTTTCCGATTCTTCTAATTTCAGCGATTCCGAGTCAATTCTCAAGTTGTCGGAGTCTTTATTCCATACCAAACCCAGAACATGCGATTCAGAACCTGAAATAGAGCAAACAGATGGCTCATTGCTTTCCCAACCTCTTAAGTCAAATTGACCTTCTTTCATGATTTCTGTGGCTGTCTTGATAAAAGTTTCTGATTCTGTCACACTCTGTAGGCTCACGACACAATTGTCTACATAAAAACTGTTTCTTAAGTTTTCCAACAACTCTCCAGAGTACTGTAATTTAAGTCTCCTTTGACAGATGGTGGTGAATGACAGCCATTAACAAAAACGGGCTGCTGGTCAGACCGAAAACAACTCGTCTGTGTCTATAGGTCTTGACATGATCTTGTTCATCATATAAAAGAAATCGTAAGAAATTTCTAACCTTTTCATTAAGTGAAATTTGCAAAAATGCTCTTCTTATATCAGAAATCATACCAATTTCATACAGTCGAAACCTGGCTAAAATGGCAGGAATTGTCTCAATAAAATTAGTTCCGGTCTCTAAACAATCATTTAGTGATGGATAGTTAGGAATCTTAGCTGAGGCGTCAAAGACGGGCCTGATTTTCAAAGAAGAGGTCTTAGTATTTTGCTCAACAGGATCACTAATACCTAGCAATTCTAAATACCACAAAAATGAAACAGGTAAGTCCTGAGACAGCATACTAACGACAGTCATATTCACATTTTGATAGTGAAACTGAGGGACTTTTCCCATCAGGGTCAACCTAATTTTGTCTTCATGGCAACCAAACCAGATAACAGCCGTTCTTGTTTACCCGAAAAAAGTTTCCCAACAACGTCACATCCTAAAAGAACTTCAATGGGCTTCAAATCATTTCGAAAATCTGTTACGAATATTCTTTTTTGTTTTAATTCACGCATCCAAGGTCCATACTGAACGTTAGCTATGTCATTGCAGATTATATCCTGATCTAATGCATCTAAACTACAACTATATTCACAGTCAAGGCTATCAAGATAAATTTTATAGCAATTATGCCGTTGTGTCTTAGTTTTCTCACCTCCAAATAATGAGTGTGAAAACTCTTCTTCTCTCTGAATATCAAAACCTAACTCTTCGGCGGTAGATTTTTTAATATAAGACCTTTGAGAACCCGTATCTAAAATAATTCTAGCCTTACGCTGTGCATTTTCCCCTTTAATAATAACTACAAGAATTTGTAAAAACACTTCATTCGTTGCTTGTGAGCGTGAGTACAAAGTGTCTGTGCTGTTTTCTTTATTTTCATTATTTTCTTTTGGTACTTCACCCGTTTGATTAGACTCTAAACTAGGGCACATAAATTTCAAATGTCTTTTAGAACAGATATTACACTTTATACTGGATGGACAGGATTTAGCCAAATGTCCTTTAGTTAAACAGACGTGGCACAAACCTTTTCTTTTAACTACAGACAGTTTTTCATTCAAAGGAATAAAATAGGCTTTCTTACAAAATCGAGTCGCGTGATTTTTTAAACAAAGCATGCACAATGTATCATCATTCGAATTATGACTAATTAATTCCAATGCCGAATTCTTGTGATCTTTCGATGACGTCACTGTCTTTTTCTCTGATGGAGGATGAAATATGTCTGTTCTACTTAATTTTATTTTTTCCTCGGATTGTACCTCATTCTTCAAAAAATAAACTATAGCATCAAGGACAATTTTTGTTCACTTTCTATAATTTTTCTTTGTCGTTCGAATGAACGTAAAACATTCACTGGTAGTGAACTTTCAACGAGAGGATATAATATTACCCCACACATTTCAGATGTAACTCCTAAGGAGCTTAGTGCTCTCAATTGAGTAGATAACCTATTATATAAGCAACTCAAAGAATCACTTTTATTCCTATTCGCGTTGTTCAAAACAAGCTTTAACAGCTCCCTAACATAAAAATCTATTAATAAATCTTCTCTTCCATATCTTTCTCTTAAGCTTTCTAGAGCTAAAGAATAGTTTTCCTATGTCACTGGGAACGATTCCACTATTTCTCTAGCTTCGGATCTAATTTTAGTTGACTGAATTAAATAATGATATTTATCTGCATTCGTTAAATTTACATTTTCATGTATATTTTTGAATTGGTTCCAAAATGTCAGCCAGTCCTTTAAATCTCCACCGAATTTACAAAGTTCCACTTCGGGGAGCCGTGTACACAAAGTTTTCGGAGTTCTATCATTTTGTAACTGAGAATTATTATTACCGGAAGTCTTATTTTCAATCGGAATCTTTTTAACGTTATCCAACACACGTTTAGCTTTTATCTGAATTCTTAAAGCTTTTTCCCGATACTTTTCAACCGTAGTAAATTCTGTTTCAAATTCCTTTTCATCCTTTAAACTATCTAAATAACTGTTATGAGTTATTTCTAAAGTTTCTGCCTTCATTTTCAATAAGCCTAAACACATTTCTATTTCATCATAATCGACGCTATCATCATTTAATGTACTTTCTAATTTATTATATGCCTTAGTAAATGAAGCTCTATGAGCCATTTTATTTCTTTTCAAAATATCCATTTCTACTAGTACTAAATATAAATGTTCAATAACAGTAAATCAGTAATACTAAATCTATAAATCTTCAATAACAGTAAATCAGTAATAATAAATCTTCCATCTAAATCTATTATATTCTAAATAATCATGCCTTTCTTGGCTTCTTAATGCCGTTTCACTCCAGGCCGCCCACCCGGGGGCGCCAATAAATATGTCACCAAACATCCCAAAGAGATGGAATTAAAAATATATATCTGTCGGCGACTGGAGAAAAAACTACTCATTTAATCTAAATAAATGAGACGGCCGAATTGATTGCGACAAATAAGAAGTTCTTTTCAAAACATTTATTTACAAGTAAAACCGTATTTCTAAATTCTAAACAAGCGAATCAAAACTAAATGTAAGGCATAACAATAACTGCTGCAAGCTGTTCTGTTTTTTCTCACGTTTCTTCTTCCTTTCGCCGTTGCCACTCACTCCGAAGAGAGTATAATTCGTCTGTCTCCATGGCAACCTGGAACCATGGAGTCAGTTACTCGCTTGAATGGCGACCCGATGCAACACACATAATCCAAAACTATCCGCAAACTCATATGACGTATTTAACGAGGACAGGGGGGATCCTGAGAGTTCGGACCTTCCCCCCCCCCTAAAATTTTAATTTTTGTCACTATAATGATAGTCTTTTTGTGAAAAATTCTGCTTTTTTACGGTTTGGACTCCCCCCTCCCAAAATGTTTCCTGAATACGTGCCTGCTCGTGATAACTGAATACATATTGCGTATATGAACACGTGTATACGCATTCGAAGCACACACCTGTGCAACGCGCTTGCGCTATAGTGACTAGCTGCTGCTGTTGTGAACATGTATATCGGATTTGTATGCTTGGCTCGAAGTCCGCTTGTAAATCCTCGTCCGAATGACAAAACAAGGGAGTTACCCTCTGTGGGGGCCTTTGTAAGGGGTCCTAACCGCTATTTACCCTAAGTTTCGGAGAAAACCACCGAACGGTTAGGTCGACGGATGTGCGATGGACCCGAACCCGGGACCTTCACACTTCGGCCGTCTACCATTTTCCGTGATATAACCACTGTGCCATGGTGAAGCTTTGTGCAAGATAAATTGTTTATTTATTTTAATGCATAAATTTTAAATCCATTTCATAGCACTGTCTAGTTATAAAAGTATTTTTTTTAATATTTTGCTTATCATACAGTCTGATCATCAACGTTTTAAATTTCAAAATCTCGAATCATAAGTGTAGTCAGTGGCCAATATCCTGAATCAGGAACACTAAACATAAATAGAAATTTTTTATTCAATACTTGATATGTAAGAAAGTAATTAAAAATTACCGCAGATCTGATCGCTCTGTAAGCAGTTCTTTATAAAAGTTTTACATTTAAAAAGAGAGGAATGCTTACAAGTTTGAGTTTTCCTCTTTTAAAAAGTTGAAAATGTGATTCTTATTCATTATTTTTTCAAAAAGATTTGACGAAAATTAAGCATATTCCCTAGTAGCACAATTAGTCCAAAAGACGTTTAAAACACGTTTTTTAACGTCTAGAAACGTGTTTCCAACGTAATTTTAACGTTTTTTGAACTATTTGTGCTACTAGGGCTCTTAAATGTAGTAAAAATATTTTATCATGTAAATTTATTTCGATGATGCATACAGTCTTCTATTTTAAAACAAGATGGTAATTTTGACATTTTAATTTGGAAGGGCAGGCCCATGGTCAGGATTTTTATTCGGGGATGCTCAAATATTCAAATACCATAACTTATACATAGGTATCATGGGGTCCTATGAAAGGTGCAAGAAAGAGCCCCCCACCCTCCGACATAATCAAGGCATAGTGATCATTTTTAAAATATACTGAAACTTTTTGTATTTTAGTACTGAAGTGTCTGAAATACTGAAATAAGCCTTCTCTAGAATAAGGGTCTTCCCTAGAATATAAGCCTTCCCTAGAATACTGGGTGGATTGTGGTAATGGGCCCCCTTGGGTGCCCGTCCCTTGTAGAGGACGCGGGGCTGCAGAGCCTGTTTCCCTAAATCCACCCCTGTATATAAACATACATATTTGAACTTTCGGGGGGGGGGTGTAGCTCCTCAAGCCTCCCCTTCCCTGGCTACGTGCCTGTCGAGGGGGAATTACAACAAGTGCTGCTGAAAAGTAAAATTATTATACTCCTAGCTTGTGCTAACAAATTTCAGTTTATAGATGAGTCAAAAGTAAAATGTGATTTTTTAAATGTGTTTAATTCACTGAAGTAAATTATTTTGTTTCTAGGTGTTTGCTTGGAATAAATCTTAACAGAGGATGCAAGAAGAATCCTGATGTGAAAAACGCGAGGCCGTTAATATGAAAATTCTCAATTTACTTAATAAAATGTCGGCACATGAGCTAATTGACCACTAATTATATATTAAGAAATACCCATGAATACTGGGGAGCAAATCTATAAAATTATAAACAATAAACTTTGTAAATATTCCTTTGTTTGTACTTTATAAATACTGTATTTTTTTCTTAAAATAAATCTAATTTTTCACAATTTTCTTGACGTATTTCTTTGATTATTAATGGATATTACAAAAATCTAAGCATAGATATATCATGCAAGAATAATTTTAAACTCCTAAAAACTATTTCTGAAAAATAAGATGCATATATTGGTATATTGTGAAGTTGATGCACTAACTTCATTTAATACAAATACCCCAACCATTTATTTAGGGACAATTGACATGACAAACTGATACGCTTCCCTCCCCATGAACATAGATATTGATGGATACTTGATGGATAATATCAAGAAATAATTTTGAAAGCATTAAAAAATAAACTTTAAACTATATGCTTGGAACATCTACTCTACACTCCCACCCCTGATCCATTGATTTGTGTATAAATTTTCGTGCTTTGAAATGCATTGATTCATTTGAAATCAGCTTCTTTGATTACTGTTTCACTTGATTGATAGCAATCGTTCTTATAAATCTTTTTTTTCAACATTAATATTTTATTTTGTACAGTTACTTAATTTTAAAGTATGCCCTTGGATGGAATTGATTGAAAATAATTAATGTCACCTATGATTTCAAAACATACTCAAGTATTTATTTTCATTAACATTTCGTAGCAGAATTTTCTTACCACTTAACAGGGCCAAGGTCGTCGAAAGAAGCTAGTATATCATAAAATCAGGGCCCGACTAAGACATTCGCGGGCCCAAGGCCTAGTACATTTTTGGGGCCCCTATATGGCTATCGGGGGGGGGAATAAAGGGATATATCCCCCCCCCCCGAAATTTTCGGATTAGTGGTTCAAAGACTAATGCCGTGCAGAAATTCCGTCTTTTTAAACACATAAAAGTTCATATTTCCCCCCCTCCCTTGAAAATTTTTCCTGGCTACGCGCCTGGTGGCTATGCTTCCTCTACCCCCATAGAAGAAGCCTGTGTAGTGTATGCGTTTTAGTTAAATTTATTTTATGTCATTAAAACCTAACAAACAGCAGATACTTATCTATTAGCACTAAACCAGGGTTAATATACCAAGGCCAGTCGCATGGTCTTTTTCTAATGTTTACACTTTAGATCCTATTTATAAAATATCATTTCACTGGAAGAAATTCTAAAAAAATTATTAATACCGAATATCAACCAGTGTTTGGAAGTAACTGGCGTTGCTGTCTTACCTTTGTATTATAATAAAAAATGAACAGTAAATCTTCATAGATAATCTATAAAAGGAATTTTAATGAGGTTTGAATATGTATATTTTTAGTGATTTTAATGTAATGCTTTATTAGTATAAAGAACAACCTTAACATATGGAATCTGATTTGGTTCAGGGTATCACTTCACATTTTATCGCTATTAAATATTAATTATATCCGTGCTTAAAATGTAAATTTGATTACCAGTATTGTTTGATTAAATTACATTTAGTAATACTTGAACAATTTTTAAAAATCCAGCACACTAAATTTAGAAATGACATTAGATTTCAAACATAATCATAAACAAAATTTATGAACATACTTATTTATCAGGCATTGATTTTAATATGTATGAATTTGACTTCTTTCAAACTAATATTTCATTACAATTAAATATTAAGTGAATATCAATACCCAATAAAATAAATTTGATTAGTGTATTACTTCTTTAAATGACATACATACAGTAGCATAAACAACAAAATTAAAAACTAGTAGTCTAAATTAAGAAAACAGGAATTATTTAAAACAGAAATAACCACAAACAAAATTTATTAACATTCTTGCCAAACAAGATTTCATATTAACACAAATTCAAATTGTAGTTTATTACAATCCAATGGTTAAGCCAATATCTATACTTAATTAGGCAATTTTGATTAGGATTACTTGATATGACATTCAGTAGCATAACAGCAAATAAAAAAACCCTAGTACAGTAAATGATGAAACACTAATATATTCAAGATGGATATAATCACAAATAAAATTTATTAACATACCTGATCAGCTAGCAATGTTTTTATACAGAATTTGACGTTATATTTCATAATATGAATTATATAGTGATTATTAAATTAAGAAACAAGAATATATTTAAGAGAGAAATAATGACAAACAAAATTTAACATTCTTGCCTAACAAGATTCGACATGCCCATGAAGTCAATTGTTTCAAGCTAATATTTCATAACAATTCAATGTTAAGGCTATCAGTACCAATAAGGTAAATTTGAATTCAATCTCAAGTGATTATCAGTAACCAATATAGTAAATTTGGTTAATATTACTTGTTTAAATGACATACAGTAACATTACAGAAAAATTAAAAGGAAAAAAAATCTAGTACTCTGAACGAAGAAATAGGAATAAACATAAGATTACATAATTAGATACGAACAAAATTTATTAACATACTTGTTTTGTTTAGTAAGCATTGATTTTAACATATACAGCATTTTACTTGTTTTAAGCTAATATTTCATAATGTCAAGTCATTACTAATGCCCAATAATGTAAGGGTATAGCTTTACTATTACTTGTTTAAATAACATTCATTACTATAACATTAAAAAAAAATTCAATAATTTAAGAAATAGGAATATATTTAAGACAGAAATAATATCATGACATTAATATCATGACATAATAATATCATGAAATAATATCATTTAGCAAGAATTAACATTCTTGCTAAACTAGATTTGATTTTAACACGTATGAATTCAATTTGTTTCAAGCTTGCACTTAATTACAATTAAATGTTAAGTTAATATCAACCAATGACCAATAACTTCAATTTGATTTTTGACTAACGTTACTTGTTTAAATGGCATTCAGAAACAGACTGTGAGACAGATAATGAAAATTAAATAATGCATATCATTTTAAGATCTTTTTATAAATTGATTTTGGTAACTAAACTCATTTAATCATTAAAAAAAAAATTAATCACTTACTAATGATAAAATTTCATACAAATGCTTTTTTTCTTGATTTTTTGGCAGCAAAATCATTAATGATATCATCAAATTCTATTTGTGAAGTGATTTCACTTTCAATACTTAAAATAGAAAAAGCTTGTAAATTTTCTTGTGATAATGAGTTTCTTGTTAGACTCTTTATTCTTTTCAAAACTGAAAAAAGACCTTTCACTTGTACAGTTGCTGACAAGAATAGTTAAAAAGATTCTAAAAACAGTTTCTACATTTGGAAAGGTGTGGGAAATGTTTAAAATCCTCATATGCTTCAGACACTCCACAGGAGAACTTAGTTCATTCAAAAAAGGCCTAAATTGCAGAAACTCATCTGGAAAACTTTCTTCAATGTCATCTGAATAAACTTCCTGAAACTTTTTCGCAGATGTTATGATATCTGATTCAGACAATGAATTATTGCATACAAAACCAAATCTTTTTTTCAAGATAAGAGTATGCATTCATTCTTTTTTGAAGCTGTGACAAAAGTGCATCACTAATGACATAATGACATTCAACTCTGAATGCATCTTTGGGAGTAAAATGCCATTCAGTTTCCGGCTTTTCATCAAGCCTTCGTGATATATATTTTTTTCTTTGGATAGAGTAAGTAGAATCATCAACAAAGGCTTTTGCTTCTATTTCATAAGTATCCAAATTTTTCCGTACTACTTTTATAAATTCAATAAGAGAATTGTATAATGGAACAACAGAAGAAATATTTAACAAACTGCTTTGAAAAGTTTTGTTGGTTTTTACAATGCGCTGAAGAATCGTATCCCATATTATCAACAATACTGCTGTCTCAAATTTCTCCATTTTATTGTGCAAACTGCGCGCTTCATTTCGAGTTGCTGCAGGCTCTGCTTCATTTGCTAGTTATTCATCATGCGAAGTTTGTCGGACAGAAATGTATCCTTGACGTAGGGCTTTTGTTGCGTCAGCTTCAGCAGACCATCTTGTGTCTGACAAGGATTTTAATTTTAATGCAGTTTGTGAACTCATTAGTGCCTGCATCAAAATCTGCCATCTGCGGGTGGAGGCTGAAAAAAAATTGTAAACATTCTGCACAAATGCGAAGAATATTACAGCCTACTGGCATGATTCTACTGCATTCGTTCCTACAAGATTTAACGAATGAGCAGAACACGGCACAAAATCTGCTAACGGGGATATTTCTTTAATCCTGTCCTGTAATCCGGAATACTGACCTGCCATATTGCTGACATTATCGTAGAACTGACCTCTACAGTCTAAAATATTCAAATTTACAGTATCAAAAAGATTTAAAATACAATTCGTTAAAGAAAATGAGTCATGACGATTTAGAGGCACAAATTTTATAAATCGCTCTTTCGGTTCACCTTCTTCATTAACATATCTCAAAACAACTGCCAGTTGATCAATATATGTTATGTCTGGAGTTGAATCGACAATCAATCCAAAATATTTTGCTTTTTTAACCTCTGATAAAATGTGACACAAGACTTTTTCAGACATCAGTTTTAGAAACTCTGTAACAATTGTAGAAGAGAGATAACTAACTCTTCCTGTACCAGGATTACCTTTGGTTGCTAAATGATTGGCGATAAAAGGGTCAAACTTTGCAATAAGTTCGATACAGCCTAGAAAGTTTCCATTGCTAACAGACCCCACTGTTTCATCATTTCCAAAAAGTGAAGCCCTCTCTGTGCCAAAAATTTGACAGTTTCAACAACTCTAATGAGTACATTATGCCAATAGGTACATTCAGTCTCACGCTCTGTGATCATCTGCTTATCTATACGACGAGGAAACTGCACGAAGGGATAGTGTACATACACTATCTCTGTGTATTTGAGAATTTTCGTGTTTATTAAGTCTGCTAGCGATTTTCTTCCAGTCAGAAAATCCTTCAATACAAAGTGCTTGTCGACTGGTTGAGAACAGTTTGCAAGCATAACAAAATACAGCCGTCTTGGATGGCGAATAGATCAGCCAATCCCTTTTAATTTTTTCCTTATTTTTATGTCTGAAAAAATTGTGTTCTGTCAAAATGCGACTTTTGACTGTGCACATTTTCCTGGAATTTTTAATTTCAGAAATATTCTGATTTGGTATTTTAGCGACAAAATACTCACGCATTTCTTCAGTTATTCTTTCAGGCCAAAGTCCTGGATCATCCGAATAGGTGTTAGAAGAGGTAATTTCGACTTCAGATCGACTAGCTTCATCCTTGTCATGTTCAGCTTCTGTATCATAGATACTAGTAGACGTTAATTTCGACTTCAGATCGACTTGCTTCATCTTTGCTATGTTCAGCTTCTGGATCATAGGAGCTACAAGACGAAATTTCGATTTGACATCGACTTGCTTCATCTTTGCCGTGTTCCGCTTCTGGATCATAAGCAACTTTGACTGGAGATCCACTTGCTCCATCTTTGGCATGTTCAGCTTCAGGATCTTTGCTATTTGGATTCTGTTCCTGTAAACCGATATTTTCATTTGAATTTGTGGTATTTCTTTGAGAAATCTGAAGTTCACTATCACTAGTTTCTTCATTTTCCTTTTCAGTCACGGTAGTGGCTACTAAATATTGTCGTAAGCTTTCTTTCATTCGCTTAGCTTGATGTTCCTCATTTTTCTTTTTAGACCGTTTCTGAGAGCCGGACAAATACTTTCGGGGATGCATTTTAATTTAAAATAAATCAACTCAATTATTCTCACAATACGTGCAGATTACAACTTCAAGCATGCTAACATACGACGTTCAGATATATTCAAACCACGTGATTCAAAGGAGTCCAGCGGCAACAACAACAACCATGTTTTTCATTTTGACTGTTGCCACTATCACAGAAATAAATCCAATAGTTATCAGTTAGAGATAACTATTGGATTTATCTCTCCTTGTAAGAACCTAGTTGGTAAGACAGAGTCAATGCGCAAATGAATGCGCATAAGTTGCTCTTCAAATGATGTCAAGAGGGTGAATCTTAGGTGGTAGAATGTTTTGGACCTTCACATGACGTGTATTCGGTCGTTTGTTTTACACTGAATACAATGTAAAGAAAACAATTTGCGTGTCGGCATGTGTTGTAAAAGTACATATCTTTATCTGTCTTTAGTAATGTTTTGATACTAATTTTTTAGCATAAAACTATCATTTGGGGTCCCTAAAATTTGGGGGCCCCAGGCCGCGGCCTAGTTGGCCTGTGCGGTAATCAGGGCCTGCATAAAATTACTGAATTTTTCAAGTAATTTTAAGTAAATAATTTTTTTAAGTAAGGTATTGAATTATTAAAAACAAAAGAAAGTTGTTATAAATACAAAATATATTTCATAAATAAACTGGTTTTTTCTGTAAATTCCTTAAATCAAGCTGTAAAAAAATGGTTAAAGTCTGCTACATTGACAGAAATATACCGTCGACAAAACACGGGGAATCTGGAAAAATTACAGATTTCTTGAGTATCTAAAAAAAAAAAAAAAATACAAAACATTTCTATAAAATGAACGGAGAATCTGTAAAAATTTTAAAAAATACAGAAGAAATCAGTAAAACGCATAGAAGATTTCTGTAAAAGAAACAGAGACTCTGTAAAAAATTACGGAAGACTTCTGTAAAACACACAAAATATTTCTGTAAAATTGATGAAGAATCTGTTAAAAACTTACAGAGGACTTCTGTAAAACACACAGAAGATTTCTGTAAAATAAACGGATAATCTGTAAAAAATTACGGAAGATTTCTCTAAAACACACAAAATATTTCTGTAAAATTGAAAGACTAAGTAAAAAATTACAGAGGACTTCTGTAAAACACACAGAAGATTTCTGTAAAAGAAACAGAGAAGCTGTAAAAAATTACGGAAGACTTCTGTAAAACATACAGAAGATTTCTGTAAAATAAACGGAGAATCTGTCAAAAATTACAGAAGACTTCTGTAAAACACACAGAAGTTTTCTGTAAAATAAGCAGAGAATCTGCAAAAATTATGGAAGACTTCTGTAAAACATACAGAAGATTTCTGTAAAATAAACGGAGAATCTGTGAAAAATTACAGAACATTTCTGTTAAATATACGGAAATAAACTGGCGTCCTGGCTGACAGTTTTTTTCTGTAAATTTGACAGACTTTTTTTTGCAGTGTACAACAACTGTTTTAGATGGTATGAAATTTTCTCTATTTATTTTTTTAATCCACAGTTGTCTTCTGTATTCGTCTTTGGGAAATTGAAACGAGGAAACATATTCCTTGGATTTGTTGTAGTTGGAACAGCACCCAGGTACTAGAGATGAGTTCGGGCTCATTTTTTGAAGCCCGAGCCCGAAGACTTTTAATCCGAGCCCGCCCGAGCCCGAGCAGTATTATAAAAGTTGGAGCCCGAGCCCGAAATTTCAGCTAAAGACAAATGAAATTAACTACTTCATTAAGAGGATACAATAAATTTTGGAGCTTCACACACCTTCTAGTCCCCCGTGTCGCTATTTTTTGAAATAAGTACGTCTATTTATCCCATGAATCACTTTTTAAAATCTGTTTCAAGGAGTATGTTCAACAAAGAAGAAATTTTTCACAAGCCCGAGCCCGCCCGAGCCGGAACGTAATCGTGAATTACAGAGCCCGAGCCCGGGCCCGACTCGGGCTCGGGCTCGGGCTTTCGGGCTCGGGCTGAGCCCGTCTCATCTCTACCAGGTACACAGCATTTTCGACCCATCTAAAGAAACAAAAAATTATAATTATACTTTATAAAAATATGTAATTATAATAAAAATGAACATGAAAGAAAGAACAAATAAGTATAATGAATCTTATTATACGATTTTATAAAATTTTCCAAGTCAAATTTAATCTTCTTTCCCGTATATTAATAAGTAAAATTTATTAATTAAAAAATGTTAATTTTATCTGTGATTTAAAACGTCTTATTTATAAATGCACAATGAATTTTAAAAGTAGCTCTAAAATGTAAGATAAGATCATAGTAACACAGCTTGCAAAGAGGCATATCAAAATATGCAGCAATCATTTCATTAAAACTGTTAGACATGAAATGATATTAAATAAAGTTTATGCACATAAAATTAAATTCATTCTGCGATTTACATAACTAATCAGGGCTACATAAACTTATAGTGTACTTAAATATCAGCAAAATGTTTTTTGAAAAGCGTTAGTATAGTATAAAACTTGTATTTTTTTTTGTTAATAATCGCATCCTTGCATTTGCGAAATCATTGGTTCTCAAGAACAATTAATTGTGTGCAATAATGGAAGTCGTACAGCTACTCAAATTACTTCTAACTCTAAAGAATGTTTAAAAGTAAATATGGATTAAAATTACTAAATATATAAAAGAATAAAGAATTCAATTTCAAATTATTCAATATGATTACTTGATACCGTAAGTTTTGAAGAATAATAGATCCAAATAGATGGTAAAACAATTCATTTGCAACGGCTATCCTGCAAAGAAATCCTGGAAACATGTGCTTTCAGCCGCGTGCAGCAGAGCGGGCCCCCGCGTGGCCCCGATTACACACCCCCTAGAGTAGCCTTAGGTCAGAGCAGGGACCAGACGGACGAATCAATTTTGTAAGGATGGTGTTCGCGGTGGGACCTAGCTATATAGGTGGGAATCACTAGACAATAAGCTACGTAACGTAGGTCTGCGCTGCAAAAAAAAATTCGCGGAGCCGTGGGAAAATCTTTGGAAAAGAGCATAATGAAAGTGGGTGTATTTTTACATCTTTATATGTACAGATCAAAAAATATCATTTCAAGTTAGATGAGATTTTCTAAAGATTACGAAAACGCTTTGAATTTGAACTTGCCTTTGTAGTGTACCTTTAAAATATGTTACTGCAAAACAGAAAAGATAGATTTCTCAAAATCGATAAGTTTATGTTATTTATATGGCACATTCACAGTACATTCAGTTATCAGCGTGAGCATATGATCGATACGTTATTTTCTCTAAAAAAAAAAAATAAAAAAAAAAAAAATTTTAAATGTCCTCTGCCCAAAACACCCTTCCTCAAGCAGACAGCCCTCGAGTAGCTTTGATGTAATAACACATAATTCAACACCAAACCAATAAGAAACTAATTATATTCTTTTAATATATGAATGCAACATTTAAGCAGTTTTTAAAGCAATCGAACTGTGCCATTGATTCAAAAAATTGAAATAATATCTTTGAAAGTTGTATAAGTCACTCTTATAAACGGCAAAACTGCTAATGTTATGAAGCATTCAAGAAAATATAGATAGCATTTGTCTTTTTTTTTTTTCTTTATAAAAAGTGCTTCCGCCAATTTTTCAATCAAATACTTCTACTTTACATTTATTTCTTAAAAATGCATTAGAGATTATTTGTAAGAGTGCAGTGTATTTATTATTTGTAAGACAAGAGTGCAAAGTACAACTAACGAAGAATCTTTCTGACGCAGTTTGTTTGTTACCGTCTAACCACTGCAGGGGCGTTTTTGGTCAGTTTTCACGGCTCCGCGAGTCTTTTGGTCAATTCTCTCCTCTCCTTTTTTAGAAAGCTATTGTTAATAGGCTTTCCTATTATACATATGAACAATAAGCGTAGCAATCGGGGGAGAGGAGGTTGGGGTTTACAGTAAATACACCCTAGAATTCGTTAGAAAGTCCTCCGACCAAGGCACCCCCCATACTAGGCAGAAACCGCATGTAGGGATGGACGCGAGACGAAAAATAAGAGTCTCGCGTCTCGCAAAATAGCCTAAAAGCTTGTCCCGTCCCGCAAAAATCCCTATATCGTAATGTTAAAAATGTGTGTCTCGTCTCGCAAAAAATCTGTAAATCTCTGTCTCGTCTCGCAAAAAATCTGTAAATCTCTGTCTCGTCTCGCAAAAAAGTCGTCTCGCGTCCATCCCTAACCGCATGAGTAGCCTTGCCTTAACATCACAAACAAACATTTGTGCTAGAACAAGAATTTTTACCAAAAAAAATGTATGCACGGAAATTTATTTTTAAGGCAAAAATTCATTTGTGGCTAAAGGGTGTGATTCAAAACTATGACGATACAGCCCCTCATGCATACACAGATATTCGAGCTTGGAAACAGTGTTTATAACTCAACCAGATGCTGATTGGCTCTCTATTTCATATAAAGTTTAATAATATCCACGGATACTTTTTTTTCTAATTGCACTGTCAATATGTCAATATATTTTTAAATCCATTTTGAGAAGTATACTTCATCCAATACATTAATGTTTACGTTATTTTAATGTTAATAAACGCAATTGTCTATTGTTATTCTTCTGGGCAATCAATAGAGATCCTGCACATTCGGCACTTTATTTTCTCGTCGTAATTACTTTTGTGCTAACATAAGTTTAATTGTAATCAAAGTTTTTGAAATTACTGGCAACAAATGGTAAAACAGAGAGAAAAAATTGGTAATAATTACATATAACCTTTAGAGTTAAGTAAATACTTCGAACCCCCCCCCCTCTAGCCCCTCGCAAAAATCTAAACAAACACTACAGTTTTATTACACGTATAGATTATTTGCCATGACCTAGAACTAAAGTACTATAGCACTTAGCACTTATTTCAGGAAGATTAATAGAAAAGAAATTTTCAACATAGTGTTTCACTGGTGCCCCCTCCGTCATGGAACTCTGGATCCGCCCCTGAACCATTTTCTGCATAGCATAGCATAGCAATGGTTCTGGTAATAAGCCTTTTTTTAGAAAGCTATTGTTAATAGGATTTCCTATTATACATATGAACAATAAGCGTAGCAATCGGGGGAGAGGGAGGTGGGGTTTACAGAGGGGCACGTGTCCGCTCCCTAAAAATTTCGCCTCAAAATCTTTTTATTTTAAACATTTGTTTGGCGGGTCGTTTTTAACCATTCCACTTAAAAATGCAAGCTATTGCCTGCGTCCTGACAAAATATAATTTAAAAAATTGTCCAATGCCCCCCCCCCCCCGGGATTTTTGTATGCAGTGTTTTCCCTTGCTTTTTTACTCTTTCCAACATGGTAACCATACGTTGAAGTAGTATTTGCCCCCCCCCCTTAAATAATCTTTGCCCCCCCCCCTGGGAAATATTCTGCTGGCGCCCATGTGCCTTCCCCACTTTTGTGCACTCACACAAACAAAAACTCCCGTGACGGGTATTGCGCGGGTGCATTGAGCGCTAAGGCACAACTTTTCTAAAGTTATTGTCTGGGTTGTTTCTGTTGAAATTGTTTATTTATGTGATTACTAGCTGAAGCACCCGTTCTTCGCCCGGAATGAATATTGATAAACCAACAATTACAAATGGAAAATAAATAAGTATATATTAAACATACATTGGTTATATATTTAATCGCTACAAAATCTGTTTTAAAGTATTCGTCAGCCATATTCTAACCATACTTGATTTTTTTAAATACTGTTCGGAATGTGCGTCATATTCCCCGCGTATTTGTCCTGTTCTTCAAAATTAAAATCTACGTTAAAATCGTCTATTAAAACTGTTTTAAAATCACCGCCAGAAATATTCTAACTATACTTCAGCTTTATTTACACGAATATAGACACCAATATTCCAATTAAATAAACAGTAGGGTTAGGCAATTTCTCGACAAAGATGGTTGTATTTTGGGATTACGCCAATTGGCTAAACATTGATTCTGGGAGGGGGGTGGTCTGCCCCGACATGGGAGTCTTTCTAAGGAGTGCTAACCCGTAATTAAGCTAAGTTTCGGAGGAAACCACGGTAACTCCAAACGGTTAGGTCGGCGGACACAATTTTGTTTTGAACCAGGCACCTTCCGTCTCCCAGTTCAGCATCCTAAGCGCTCGGCCACTGGTGGAGCACTCGACGAAGATGGAACATATCGTTTCGAGGACTCATTACTTTTATGCCAAACTTGGCGATAAATCATCAAAAATGGCAAACCTGAGACATTTAATCTGGCAACCGTTGAAACATGATTCGCCCTTTCACCAGGTACACAGAAACCTTTGTCTGGAATTAACAGCACTCAAGAGCTAAAAAAATACGTGAAAAACACCTTTTTTTTGTCAACTATCCTTTATTAAGGTCGATTTTTAAAAAACCTTCAAAAAGAATTTTATGAATTAGTGTTCGTTTCATTTTTGTGCAAGATTTTTATGGCTATGTTCATTTCCCTTCGATGTATGTAGACAAATATGAAAGTAACTTTTTGGCCCCTCACACCAGTTTGGACACGAACTTTAAAAAACTCTGAAAATGACTGTTATGCATTCGTGTGCGCTGTATTTTAAAGCAAGAATTTTATGGCTATCTATTTCCCTTTTAGATATGACGGCAAAATGGAAACAACGTTTAGACCCTTATCCCCGTTTTGATGTGAATTCTAGAAAATCCTGGAAATGATTTTAAGGCATTTGTGTTTACTATATTTTTAAGCAAGAATTTTAAGCTATCTCGTCTTCCTCGGATACATGAAGGGAAAGGTGAAAAGAACGTCAAAAACGTTTCGGCCCCTTACACCTGTTTCGGTGCGAATTCTTAAACACCCTGAAAATTATTGTTAGGCATTCGTGTTTACTACATTCTAAAGCAAGAGTTTTATGGCTATCTCTAGTTCCCTTTGAGATATGATGGCAAATTCGAAAATAACGTTTTGATGCGCATTCTAAAGAACCCTGAAAATGAATTTTAAGCATTTGTGTTCACAATACATTTAAGCCGGAATTTTACGGTTATCTCTTTTTTCCTCTGATATATGAAGGGAAATGTGAAAAGAATGTTTTGGACCCTTACCCCATTTTGGGTAAAAATTTTAAAAAACCCTGAAAATAATTTTTCGGTATTGCTGTTAGTTACATTTTAAAGCAAGAATTTTATGGCTGTCTCTTTTTTTCCTCTGAGATATGAAGGGAAATGTGAAAAGAACGTTAAAGAACGTTTTGGCCCTTTTCGTTCGTTTGGGTGCGAATTCTAAAAAATCCTGAAAATGACTTTTAGGTATTTCTGTTAGTCATATTTTAAAGCAAGAATTTCACGGCTATCTCTTTTATCACCTGAGATATGAAGGGAAACGTGAAAAGAACGTTTTAGATCGCCACCGCCGTCTGGAGTCGAATTTTCAAAAATTGCTTTTTAAATGACGCGTTGGGCACAAAAGCTATGAGTTCCTAAAATTTCATGTCTATATCTGCGGTAGATTTGGCTAGGCGATGATCATCAGTCAGTCAGGACATCTTCCTTTATATATAGAGATTATTACCAAAGGCACTTTTAGGTTGCCAATTAATATAGTTTTAATAATTAAGTGTCTTCAAATCTCTTAAATGGTGCGTTTATCGCTAATTTGTTCACTGTCGTTAAAATTTGTACATAACTCCTAGAGACTCATGACTGCGAAGCTCGCTAAAGGGCGGCGATTTTTAGGTTGGCGAGAGTGTGTGTGTGTGGGGCAAGGACGTACCCAGGGGATGGTCCAAGGGGTCCGGACCCCCCACCCCCCCGAAATTTCAGTTTTTGTTAACAAAATAAGAATTATGAAGTCTTTTTGTGAAAAATTTGCCTTTTTCACCGTTTGGACCCCTCCGAAATTTTTTTTCTGGGTACGTCCTTGGTGTGGGGGGGCGGGGGGGGGGGTAAAGTAGGAATCAACCAGAAAATAAGCATTTATTCTTTTCTATATAGACTACCTTAAATGTCTCATTATATCCATGTTCGTCAATAACGTCTACCCTCAATAACTTCAAATGAAGTCATTTGAAAATAGCCATTGTGTTTCTGAGTATTCGCTAGGAAATGTCATGATTCTGGTAAATATTTATTTTCATTTGCCACATTAATTTTTAACTATTTAAAAAGTGTTAGAACTATTTAATATCCAAGCTATACCAATTTTAATTTCCATGTATCCAAATAGCAATCCTCCATGGTTCTGTCTCGTGTAAAACATCTACCTGTGTAATCTCGAGGAGCTATTTAGAGTCGCTTTAATTGCGAATAGGACGTTGTGTTGCAGAGTATACAAATTTCACACGTTTTTTAATTTATGACGTCGAGGTTTAACTGCCGTAAAAGATACACCAAACTCATTTTTAGTAAAAAAATTCCTAAAAATCTGCAAATTATGATACATATTCAGAAAGAACTGTTTTTAAAAGATAATTTTCTTCTTTACCTGATGATGTAAATGCCGTTTTGCTGCAAACGTAATTACCGCCGTTATTACGAATTAGGTGAGGAAAAATTTTAAAAATTACATAAAATAAAAAAAATTCTCTTTGGAATTTCGAAAATTTTAATAGTTATTCTGCTATTCGGGGCGAAGACGAATCCAACGAATCAAAGATCATTAAAATCGGTCCAGCCATTCTTGAGTTATAAGTGTTGGAACAAACCCGACTTTGTTTTATGTATATATTTCCACCAGTGTATATATGTTTTTCCCTGTCTTTATTGTCTTGTGACAACACCAAGTTTGTTATGTGCCTGTGGCAACAGTTTTTAGTAGTTGTCAGTTTTGTTTACTTGCTAGCAGCATGGAATGTAAAATAAGCTTTGATATTTAATTTAATATATATTTAATCCAGACCGAGTCTTGTGTCATTAATGTTTCTGCTAAAAGGATAAATTTATAATTTATCAGGTTATGGCCACCAGCATGTTCAATTGCGCCATGAATTATAAGCAAAATGGAAACGAACTTTAGCGGCGATCGTTAAGCCTAACGACATAGCAGCACGTGATAACTTCTGTAATAGATCAAAACTTTTTTAAACCAAAAATGGAACACGGAAAAATCCCTGTCAAGCCTTTAGTAGGTAAAAATGACTGGCCTATGTGGAAGTACAGAATAAAGTTCGTGCTAAATTATTATGCAGACTCCTTGGACATTATAGAAGGAAGGTTAGAGAAGCCTAAGGAACCGAATGTAGCTGATGCCGAAGCGATCAAAATCAAATACAAGGATGATTTAAATGATTTTAAGAAAGCAAATAACAGTGCTATGATGGTTCTGACTAATTCCATGACCGAAGATGCGCTACAGAAAGTCATGAGATTCAACTCTGCAAGAGATGTTTGGCTCGAGCTGCACAAGATTTTTGAGGATTCGTCGGATAACCAACTATACAGTACGTGCTTACAATTCTTCAAATTTAGCTGGTCAGAAGGTGATATGGCAGATCATTTGTAAAAATTGAAAAATTTATGGAATAACCTGAACAACGGACTGGAGAGTAAGAACGAAAATAAACTTCCGGAAATGTTGTTAATTTGCAAAATATTAGATACCCTTCCTGCAAATTATCGTTCATTCAAGTCAAGTTGGCAACTTCTAAACGATGATAACAGAACATTAGACGAATTAACCATACAGTTATGTACACATGAAAGAGAATTAAGGAGACATCCAAGTGGAGCTGAAATTAACGATCAAGAAGCATTAGTAGCCAGTTTAGATAAAAAGCATAAATCATTTTCTAGCAAGAAAAATTCAAATAAATGTAATTACTGCCATGAAATGGGCCACTGGGTTAAAAGGTGCAAAAAGTGGATAGCGGACGGAAGACCCCCGAAATCAAGCCACCAGAGTACCAGTAGAGGTAATAATAATAATACTACAGTAAAAATGACACTTTTAGCGGTAGATGATGAAATTTTTTCTGCAGAAACAAGTAATGACCCAGACAGCACATAAGCTTAAATCAAGCCTGACATTTCCTTGAATTTGACGTATTAATGCAAACTTGACAGTTCAACTCATTTTAAGCTGGCAGCAAGCTTGCAGGAGTCAAGCTGAATTGTCAAGCTTAAATACAGCTTGATTTAAGCTTGACTAGTGATACTAGCTTGATTTTAGCTTTCAAAGTGCGCAGTGATGGCGCCATCTGTGAAAGAGAATGGACATTAATTGTCTAGCGTCCTCAAATTTGCTGAAAGTTCGTAAAAGATGTGTTTTATTTGATTACCAGTGCCTTATTACCGGCAGGGCAAACGGGGCAACTGCCCAGGGCCTACAGATTTTAGGGCCCAAAAATCTTACATCTTACACTTTTGTAGTTTTAAAATAAAATTACAAAGGATAAAAAAAAATTAAGTTAAATAATTTTTTTAATTATAAAGTATGAACAATGAAAATAATTCAAATTTACATTTGTATAAATTAATTTAAACTTATTTTTAATTCTTCGAAATGCTCTATATCGATATAGTATACCAATATGTAGGAAAATAACTAACCACATTTGTAAAGAGAATTTTTAGCGTTAAAAAATAGCAAAATTTTTCAATTATTTGTTATTTTAAGAAATATTTACAAAAATGACTAAAGTGTTTGTATTCCATACATGTTAGCAACTGTGATATAGCATTTCGAAGTAACGTTTAACTATCTGTTTCTTTGATTTCAGATTACTTAACAAAATTTGTGTTAAGTAAGTAAACCCATTCTATATTTCCAAATATGGAAATTCTTCAAAATAAAATACAATTATACTACGAAATTGATTTCAAAATCAGTCGTTTGTCTCGATTTTGACCAGCAGTATTGCTCAACGATGAGTGTTGCGATATTGAAAGTTTTAAAACGTGTCCTGCTTTTAAGTTTATATTATGCTTATTTCCCTATTAGTAGAGTCTATAAATCAAACATAACATTATTTAAATTTTGATTCATCCCATGGAAAAATAAAGGAAACTTATCAGCATCGCCCATACTTATCGATCTGGCGTGACAACAGTCACTTCAAACTTTAGTCATAGCTGCCCGAGGTAATAATAGCCGAACGGTTAGCAAGCTGTCCTACCAGCCTAAAGGTCCCGGGATCGAACCCAGCCGCCGACGTTTGATGGAACAGATTAAAATAACTTAAAATTTCAGCATAGAGGGGGGAAATGCGCGGAAAAATAAAGTATGTGGTGCGCCCCGTGTATTTAGAAATTTTTTTTTTAGGAAAAATTTTTAAGCTTGAAATTAAGCTTGAAATGTCAAACTTTATGCAAGCTGGGCAAGTGTAAACTAGAACACTTGATTCAAGCTTGCATTAAGCTTACACGTTTGAAATTTTCAAGCTTAATGCAAGCTTATTGACTTGATAAATCAAGCTTGCTGCAAGTTCGATGCAAGTTTGCTGTGCTGTCTGGGGAAGACTGGTTTATTGACAATGGAGCTTCAAAACATTTGACAAATAACAGTTATTACTTTGTAGACTTTGAGAACTTTGAAAATCCCCACAATATAACAGTGGCAAACGGTAAAACATTACCAGCAATTGGCAAAGGAGCCATTAGGGTAATGACAACTGTGAAGGGAAAGAACCAAATCAAACGCCTAGAAAATGTTTGGTATGTTCCGGAAATCAGCAAAAACTTGTTCTCTGTTCTTGCTGCCCAAGATAGAAACCAGAACAGCGTATTTGAATCAACTTCTAAAGATTGCTATCTGAAAATTGATGGTGAAGTAGTCCTGCATGGCAGACGAAGTGTTGGAGGTGGTCTCTTCAAGGCAGTTATGAAGAGCTTAGTTCCAGAAACACAAGTCGATGTGAACATGACTGTGAGTGATGATTCAATTCTACAACTTTATCATGAGAGGTGGGGACATCAAGATAAGCAGCATATCAAGTCCATTATTGAAAAGGAATTGAACATCAAGGTCAAAGCTGATACAAAATTATGTGAAGCTTGTGTGTATGGAAAAGCTCACCGTTTAAAATTTGGAGCGAGAAAGCAACCTACCAAAGCTGGAGAATTGATCTCAACAGACATATGCGGACCATTCGAAGAGTCATTTCGAAAATACAGATACTTCGCTGTCTTCAAAGATCATTATACAAAATTTAGGTATGGTTTCTTCTTGAAGCACAAGTCAGAAGTAAAGGATGTACTTGAAGAGTTCATAGCTCATGCTAAAAACCTTGGACATAGCATTAAAGAAATACTTAGCAACAATGGTGGTGAATTTGATAACCAAGAAATACGAAGAATTCTGAAGAAACATGGAATAAGTCAAAGGTTGTCGGCTCCATACACGCCACAACAAAATGGCGGTGCCGAGAGAGAGAACCGAACTGTTGTGGAAATGGCCAGAACATTGAAATATTCAAATGAAGAAATAGACTGCCCAGCATCTTTATGGGAGAATTCATCAGTACTTCAATTTATATACTGAACAGAACGGGAAAAACCTCAGAACAAAACTCAAGTCCTTATGAACTATGGATGAACAAGAAACCTAGAATTAAGCATATGCGGATTATAGGATCTGTCTGTTATGCTCATGTTCCAGTTCAAAAGAGGAAGAAAATGGACAAAAAGGCCACAAAAGGTTATCTTGTCGGATATGATGGGGATGAGCGATACCGCATCTATATCAAAGGAGAAATATGTCAAAGAAACCAGATCTGTTATTTGTTCGAGAGACGTTGTATTCAAAGAGAAACCTGCCATGACAGACAATGTACTAACATTGCCTCCTCAGCAAGTCAGCGAAAGAAGTTCAATGGAACATGATGCGAAGGAAGCCAACGTATATGAAGATCCACAAGAAAATGAAGTCGAAAAGACAGAACCAAAAGAAACCAGGTCCAAAAGACAAATCAAACCACCCAAATGGACAGAAGATTATGTTATGGAAGACATGATGCAAGAAGAAAACACTTCCGAAATAAATAGAATAGTAGATAAGGAAGAATGTATTTGACAGCTAAAGAAAACCAAACATGATGTTCCAAACAGGATGTCCAAGGAAGCACTTCAAAATGACCCTGAAACATTTAAAGAAGCCTTAACATGTCCAGATGCAGAAAAATGGAAGACAGCCATGAGAGAAGAGCTAGAAAATTTGCAACGAAACAATACTTGGGAAATAGTACCGAAGCCAAGAGATAGAAAAGCTGTAAAGTGCAAATGGGTCTTTAAGAGAAAATTTGATGAAGATGGAAGAATACAAAGGTACAAAACAAGACTTGTTGCCCATGGTTATACCCAAGTGGAGGGAATAGATTATAAGGAAACCTTTTATCCTGTAATAAAAACAAAGTCTATAAGAACCTTACTGGCATTTTCAGTTGAACAAGATTGGCAAGTGCACCAGCTGGACATCACAGCAGCATACCTGAATGGAAAATTGTCTGAAACAATTTTCATGGAACAACCACAGCTAGACCTGAATACAAAACCAGGCGAAGAAGTTTGTCTACTCAAGAAGAGTCTTTATGGTCTTCATCAATCTGGCAGAGAATGGAACATGTGCCTTGATGGTTTTCTAAAGTCTATAAATCTCACCAGATCAAGAGCAGACACGTGTGTTTACTTTAACCACCAAACAGATCTCAATGTGGGTGTCTATGTAGATGACTTACTTGTCATGTCCAGTAAGTATACTACAATTCAGAAATTTAAGACTGAGATAGGTGCTGTTTTCGAAGTCAAGGATTTAGGAGAAATTCATCATTTGTTATCAATTAAGATTACTAGAAGTAAAAATGAGTCTATGACTCTTGACCAGAAAGCTTACATAAATGAGTTGCTCGAATCAACTGGCATGCCAAATGCTAAAGGTGCTTCGACACCATTAGATCCAGGTGTAAAGTATATGCAAGCATCTGAGGACAGTATGTTAAATGCTGAAGGGGCTTTAAAATACAGACAAGCAATTGGAGGTCTCTTGTACTTGGCAGGGGGAACAAGACCTGACGTACAGTCTGTCAATTAAATAACCAAATGTCGGAACCGTATATGAACAATACAGTTGTTGGGACATTTTTTTTTTGACTTCCCCCCACAACCCCTCCCCCCCCAATTCTATTAAAAATAATAATAATAATAATTATAGGTGATATAAATCCACGAGAATCCTTTACTTTGTTTTTGAATTATGTTATTTCTCGTCAACAATGAACAACATAAAATTATAACAAATGCAATGTAACTCTTTAAGGTATAACCCTTTCCTTTCCTCATCTACCCCCACCTCATCACATCGACCCAAGCAATGCTAAAAAAAAGGCAGCTGTTCTATCATAAATACTAGCTAGATGGCATATGATCAAAATGTTCATTGCATACTATACCACTTATATATTTGTTAAATATATGTAGTGAATCGAACCCAATTCTATTTTTTTTTTTAAATAATAATAATAATAATAATTATGGATTATATAACTCCACGAGAATCCTTTACTTTTTTAACTGGAAAGGACATGCTAAAATATATGTAGTGAATCAATTATGGATTATATAACTCCACGAGAATCCTTTACTTTTTTTAACTGGAAAGGACATGCTAAAATATATGTAGTGAATCAATTATGGGTGATATAACTCCACGAAAATCCTTTACTTTTTTAAACTGGAAAGAATATGCTAAAAAAGTAAAGAATTCTCGTGGAACTATATCACCTGCAACTATTATTATTATTATTTGTTTATTTATTTTATTTTATTTATCTAAAAAAACAGAAATCCAATCTATTCTTTGTGATTGGTAATAATCAAAAAAGAACGTCAGAGTTGGTTGATTCCCTGGATTAAGTTTTAGGTTTGTTCTGTAATTTATGTTATTAATATCAATCAAGTATGTTTTTTTTTTTTTTAACATATATAAAGTTGTTAGTTTTTAAATATGGATATATATATGTTATAATTTATATTTCAACACCCCGACCATAGAACTATATGTTCTTAAACATTTTTAAATTATTAAATTTCATGGGTTTTTTTTTTTTTTTTTTAATCATTGGAATGTCTTTTATATAAATCAATTATAAGACAATTAACAAAAGAAAAACAAAAACAATATATATTTTAAGAGTTTTTTTTTTATTAAATCTATTTAATTGTAATAAAATTTGACATGCAAACAGTTATTAATTGTTACATTCGATACATTTTGTATCGCTACGTCTACATGATGTGGCTGCTGTATGTTCTCTTCATTTTTATTATTCGTTTCCTTCTTTCGATTTTCTGGCTGATTATTCGTCTGCTCTCGTTGTTGGCATTGCGGTGTAGTATTAACAGTGTTGTATTGGCGGTGGTGGTGAGAAGAGGCAGTCGAGTTATAGGGATTAACATCCCTATTTCCTCTATTTCGTAATTGACCTTTTTCGGTACTGATACCACCGCGTGATCCTCTGCCTCGCAGCCGTGGTCTACCCCGTTTTCTCCTTATTTGTAGCATGTCTCGCGGCCCGCCTGGTGGTAGTGCTTGCGGCCCGCCTTCGTTTGGTGGTAGTGCTTGTTCATCTGGTAGCATATCTTGCGGCCCGCCTTCCTCTGGTGGCAACGGTGGTAGTGCTTGTTCATCTGGTAGCATATCTTGCGGCCCGCCTTCCTCTGGTGGCAACGGTGGTAGTGCTTGTTCATCTGGTGGCATATCTTGCGGCCCGCTTTCCTCTGGTGGCAACGGTGGTAGTGCCTGTTCATCTGGTGGCAACGGTGGTTGCAATTCTCGTCTTTTCTTAGGAAAGGAAAGGGTTATACCTTAAAGAGTTACATTGCATTTGTTATAATTTTATGTTGTTCATTGTTGACGAGAAATAACATAATTCAAAAACAAAGTAAAGGATTCTCGTGGATTTATATCACCTATAATTATTATTATTATTATTTTTAATAGAATTGGGGGGGAGGGGTTGTGGGGGGAAGTCAAAAAAAAAATGTCCCAACAACTGTATTGTTCATATACGGTTCCGACATTTGGTTATTTAATTGACAGACTGTAGCTTTTGTTACCACCTACATGAGTCAGTTTAATCGTTGTCCAAGTAAAGAACACTGGACTGGTGTACAGCATATACTCCGCTACTTAAAGCAGACCAAGAGCTTGAAGCTAACCTTCCAAAAGACTGGAAAGGATTTAAAAGTATTCTGTGATTCAGACTGGGCTGGAGATAAAATCGACAGACGTTCATTCAGTGGGTATATGGTATTGCTTGCCGGTGGAGCTGTTTCATGGAGTTCCAAGAAACAGAGGACAACAGCTCTTTCAACTGTTGAAGCCGAGTATTTCTCAATGTGTCATTCAGCAAACGAGGTACTGTGGTTTCAGAACTTTTTGCAAGAAATAGTAAATGAGCAGTTTCTAAAATTTCCACAGAATATATTTGTGGATAACGAAGGTGCTATTTCTCTAGCTAAAAACCATGTTACTTCTGAGCGAAATAAGCATATTGAACTCAGACACTTTTTCTTTCAGACACTTTACACAACTTGAAAAGGTTGAAGAAAAACGGGTGACATTTACTTATGTGCCTTCTGGGTCAAATGCTGCAGATATGTTGACTAAAAGTGTGCAAAGGAAAACCTTGCTCAACCAAAAACTTTGCATAGGACTGAGGAAAATGTAATCATGGGAGAGTGTTGAAATTGTTTATTTGTGTGATTATATTTCCACCAGTGTATATATGTTTTCCCTGTCTTTATTGCCTTGTGGCAACATCAAGTTTGTTATGTACCTGTGGCAACAGTTTTTAGTAGTTGTGAGTTTTGTTTACTTGCTAGCAGCATGGAATGTGGAGTTACGTGCTTTTTGAATCCGGCTGCCGACTTCTGGAAGTTTCGGCACTTGGGTTTGTTACTTTCGCCGGCTGGCTGGGTGCCTGCTGTGTTTGTTTTGAGTGTGGTAGTTCGTAGTACGAGAATATATTCAACGGAATATAGGTGGGGAAAGGCTTACAGTCTTCCGGATACAGTTTTTTTTTTTCGGGCAAGGTAAGTCCGTTATTTTTTGGAATATACTAGTTATAGAGGTGTCAACTCTGGAGGCGAGGCAATAGTTCCATGCATTCTACGGTTCACGTACGTGATATCCAGTGGGATCCGAAATACTTCATTAGGGAAGAGCACTCGTTAGAGGAATAGGTACGCTATGCTTTCGACAACGGTGCGGAGAAAGTATGCATTTTCTTTAGTGCTGGGTCGAGTCATTTACCTCGGAATCGCCCAAAGCTATTGAAAGAAGAAATTGACAGGATTGTGGGAACCCAGGGGAAGATCCTCGACGTGCGGTTCACTAGGAACAACAAACTCTTAATAGAGACGAACGACGTTGATAGTGCTTGTGCTTTAGAATGTACTACCTCCTTTTTGAATGTAGAAGTTTCTGCGTATATCCCGTACGAAACCATCACATCGAAATTTGCAATCCACAATATAGACCCGGACACCTCATTAGACGAATTGGGGACCGAACTGCAACAAGAAAATGGCATAAAGTTAAAAGAACTCCGACGTTTCACACGGAATACAGGGCCATCCATCATACCCACTGAAACCGTCCTGGTGACTATTTTTGGGACCACTATCCCCGACGAAGTAAAGTTTTTTTAAATGCGTGAAAAAATAAAAGTTTTTATCGATCGACCTCGGCAATGCAAAACCTGTTGGCGATACGACCACGTGACTTCCAAATGTGAGGCTGCGATAACATGTAGCAAATGCGGAGAGGGCCACTCCAGTAGTGCTTGCACGACTGAGAAAAAAACATGCCCCAACTGCGGATACAACCATGAAGCAACAGATCCGGTATGCAAAGCCCGTAGGGAAGAGATGGCCATCCTACAACTTAAAGCAAACTCTCACTTAACAATTGCGGAAGCGCGCCGTAAATACAAGTCGAAACCGGTGGGGGGGAGCTATGCCTCGGCCACCCTGTCTTCCTGACGGGAATCGGCTCAGTTTATCACTAAAAAAGAACTAGAATCCACGCTAGAAAACATTTTTCAAAAATCCCACGAATCGCTACTCCTATGCTTACAACAACAAGCAAACCTTATGCGTGCAGCGATGAAAGAAATTTTTCAGGGTATCACCTCTCTAGTGGCGAAGACCATGCCAAGTACGAAACCTCTCGCCACATTGGATAATACAGAGTCTCTAGAACTGCCCATGGACTTTCCAGTTCTATCGGAAACTCCAGTTTCCTCCTCAAACTCTACAAAAAAGGTGGCTTTGAGCAGCTCGTCTCGTTTTTCTGCCTCTTCTATGGGACGCGGAAAGAAGTTTCAAGACACGTTCCGCGTGGGTAGCCTGGTGGCGTGGTAGCCGGCGGGGACGGGTAGTCCCACTTAGCAAGAGCTAAAGTATTTTTTTTTTCTTTCTTTCTTTCAGGTCTCCCCACTCTCATTCCGCCGGAAATGGACAGTCACTCCCCCTTCTTGATAACTAAGTGGAATGCCAGGGGTCTGCGCCCTAAGCGTCATTGGCTTAAGTGGGCTCCTTTCGCCGACTCTCGGATCTTAGTGTTTCCAGAGACTTTCTTGGACGCTGACTCTCCTTTTTCCATTCCCCAATAGGTAATCTACCGCCAGGATAGGCCTGGCCATGGAGGTGGCCTCCTCATTGCGGTCGACCGGAATGTGCCATTTTCTTCTATCTCCTTGCCGCCTCCTATCCCCCCGGGGGTTGAGGCAATGGTGGTTAAAGTTCGTTTTGGGAAGCTCTGGCTGCATATAGCCAGCCTCTACTGTCCCGATGGTAAGATTTCGGAACACTGGCTTCAATCCCTTCTCAGCTTTCTTCCCAATCCGTTCGTAATCGTCGGTGATTTTAACCAGAAACATCGTCTTTGGGGCAACGTAAGCAACTCCCTGGTTCGGAAGAAATTGCTAGTTGGTACCTGAACAATAATGTGTGCCTCCTCAACGACAGATACGCCACCCATGTGGCTCCTTCAGGACAGGTATCCCTAATTGATCTGACCTTTGTAAGCACCGATCTGTACTTGGACAGTCTCCCAGTACTAATGTTCACCCAGACCTGTTTGAGTCTGACCACTATCCTATAGTGATCCAGCTCCCTTTGCGCCGTCGTGTTTTCATCACAGACTGGAAAGCTGTAGAGACCCAACTCAACCAAGCGATCGCATCCCAGGACGTATTAACGATCGGGGGCTTGGAACAAGGCTATAACGAAGCGGTGACGCTCCATTCGACGAGTATCAATGTTCCGGCGAGGAAGAATCCTGCATGGTGGTATCCGCAATGTGCTTGGTTGCTGGGACAAAAGAGGAAGTTCTTCCGCTTGGCCCGGACGCACCTGTCTCGGGACCACTGGATTGAATATAAGAAGTTTTCTTCCCGCCTCCGCCGTCGGATTCGCTCTCAATCTCGGCAATACCGGAGTAACCTGTGCAACAACAAGTCTGGTGGCGGCCTGTGTCCAATAATCAAAGCATTGGCTCGTAGGCGTCCTGGGGACGACTCACCTTATACTTGAACATGAGTCGAGACTTTTCCCGGACCGCGAAGACCAGGCTCAAATTTTTGCCTCCTATTATGGGGATCGCAGCTGGTTAGAAGCTATTCCGTATGCCCTCAATCAGCAGGACGACAGATGGGACAAGGCGTTCTCGATCGAGGAATTGAATAGGGCCATCCAGAAATCTAGAAACTCAACTCCTTGCGAAGATGGTATCTCAGCTGCTCGTTTCAAAGCCCTCCCCCCTTCTGGTAGGGCCAAACTCCTGGCGGCCTTTAACGATCTGCTGTGCTCTGAAAAGGTCCCAAAGAGCTGGACGTCGGCGATCATCCTGCCCATTTGGAAATATGGGCGCCCTACGTCGCAAGTGGCGTCCTATCGTCCAATCTCTCTCACGTCGACGGGATGCAAAATCATGGAGCGAATGATTTTGGCCAGGCTTCTGGATCACGTAATGAGTAAACCGATCTTTCATACCCCGAAATTTTGGCTTTCTGCCAAATAGCGATTGTCTCAGAGCTCTTCGGGTATTTTGGAAATATGTTCAAGAGGCCAGGCGGCAAGGGGATTTTATAGTTGCCGTTAAACTGGATATCCATTTTGCATACGACTCGGTGTGGCGGGACGCCTAGATTTACAAGATGGCCGTGGTAGGCATCGGGGGGGTTGGTCGGGAGGTGGATTGCCAACTGGCTTTCCGTCCGGTCAATAAAGGTTCGGTGGCGAGGTATCTATTCTCACCCGGTGCAATCTCTCAAGGGAGTCCCTCAGGGGACGGTGCTCTCCCCTCTCCTGTTTATGCTCTATATGTGGGATATTTTCGAAGTCTTCGACCCTGAAGTCCGGGTTATAGTATACGTTGACGACGTGGTCGCCTACAGTAATCACAAAGACCCTCATAAAGCAATCAACGCACTACAAGAGGCCCTGCACCGACTGAAGCAATGGTGCTCCCACTGGAAACTTTCTCTCCGGCCAGACAAATGTGAAGCCATAAATTTCTCTCGAAACCGTAGGGTCCCTTTGCAGCAGATTATGATACATGGCTCGTCAATCCCCTGGAGTAGATCAATGAAAATTCTGGGGTGCAGGTTTTCATCAAACCTCTTGTTTAAGGACCATATTGAAGACGTTCGCGTAAAGTGTGCAAAGCGGCTGAATTTATTAAAAAGATTTCCTTCCCCCCTTTGGGGAGCGCGGACCGCTGACCTCTTAGCGCTAGTAAATTCAATTATTCGAGGTACTATCGAATACGCTAGTCCGATCTACCAACATACGGCTTCAACGGACTTAAAAAAACTGGACATTATCTATAACGCTGCTCTCCGTTTTGCTCTGGGGGTCCCCAAGTGGACCCCGCTCCTCAAGCTTTACCGGAAATCGGGGCAGTGCCCGCTCTCTTTTCGCCGTGGATACCTCTCGTCTTCTTTCCTTCTCCGTAGCTGTCCGGCGGGAAACTTTGGTCGCTATACCGACACAGAGGACATCTCCGAGGAAAGTAACTGGAGCCTGGAACACGCAAGTGTCTCCTCCCAAAGCCTCATCCAAAAGGCCTGGCCCTGTTCCAACGCCCTGGAAAAGGTAGAAATAATCACCGAAGGACTCCCTTTCTACGACAGAGGGCTCCCGCTCCAGGACGTCAAAATCAGTTTCAGGGACTTCGTGTATACCAACTTCCCGTCTTGGCAAATTATTGCCACCGACGCGTCCAAAGATGATGCGAAAACGGCGATTGCGGCGGTAGACCTAGCCCGCAATATTACTCTAGCCTACTTAGTACATCATATAAACTCAGTCTTCACGGCAGAGGCTCAGGCGGTGTCTCTGGTGGTCCGGCTCTATCGTGGGGACCCTTGTATTATCATTTCGGATAGTTTGTCGGTCCTGAAAGCTCTCCAGTCCTTGAACCTCAGGTCGGCCTCGGTTATCCTGGCTCTGGCGTATATCCTTTCCAGTAAGGTCAATGGACCCCTCAAATTTATTTGGGTCCCGGGTCATGCCGGTATCCCCGAAAATGAAGCTGCAGACCAGGCAGCAAAGCTGGGACCTTTTGGCACTGCCACCCATAGGGGGGTCGCGGCCGAGGACGTAAAAAGAATCCTCAAACAAAAAATGTGGCAGGAGTATGATCTATGGTGGCAGGAGAGCAAGTATGCTGCGGAAGGAACTCATTTGGGGAATAAAATTTATTCGCTTCTCGGCTCACGCAGGGACGATGTTCTGAATACTCGTCTCCGTACCCTGTCCCTTCCTACGGAGGCCCTGGAGCAATGGCGGCGTTTTGACGTGTTTTTACAGAGCTCCCGTTTTTATGTGATTTTGTGCTTTTTAATGTTTTTCCCCGCTACGAAAGTATTGTAGAATGTTTAAGTAATACGATGGGAAGACCTCTACTGAATTTGGTGTATATATCTCAAGTAATTATGGAAATATAGCCCTTAAAAGAAAGTGATGTTTACAACTTCAGAATACCGCTGGAATCGGCAGTGAGTAAAAAGTATCTTGTCTATAATTTTATAATGACTATATATATTTAAATAAGAATCCAATCCTTTTATTATATGGAATTTGGCGAGTCGATTGATATATGCATTGTCATGATATTATAGAAAATGGATTATTGCAAACTTTAATTTTACAGCAGTGTTTTTATCATTTAAAATGACTTGCCTTGGCCATTTTGCGACATCTTGAATAGTTGAGTAATTATGCTTGGTTTCATGAGTTCGCCATTGTGCTCTAGTGGATGCTGCTAAAGCAAAAATTTAACTGTGCCTGATTCTAGAAACCTGCATTATTCTCCTGATTTATTTAATGTGATTGATCCATAAGTATCATCTTGTCTTACAAGGATTAGTAAAATAAAATTTGCTGCCTGATTCCTGGACCTTATGCTTGATTATATGAATTAGTTAAACTGAAAAGCAAATGATTATAGAGAGTGCCGAATGTGAACATCCTTCTTAAGGAATTTTCGGTGCCTGATCCTGGGGCCTGCTTGCGGCTTCTCGTCGACTTTTGGTGCTTGATTCTATTAATCCATGACCTTTGATGTTGGATGATGCCTAATTTTGGGACTTTGGAATTGATTCTTCTATATATCAGTGAATCATATAGATCTGCGGTACTTGATTGCGTAAATTAGCAGTTGCTGATGAGGAGTGGTGATTGTTCCCAATAATCTGCTGACGTTTCTTCGTCAATAAATAGTGCCGTAGTGCTATATGTAAAGAATCGTGCTTTCATTTTGACAACTGTACTAGATCTTACAAGTTATATCTGATTCTACGAATCTGCTAATTTTGGTATTAGTGGAAGCTTAATTCCAACAGACTGGGTCTTTTTATGCTTAGTGCTTGAACCCTGGAACCCGCACACCTTGACTGAGTGGGAAATCTGTGCTTGATTCCAGCAATCGGATACTTTTCCTATTGGCGACTATTGAACTGTGTAGGAGCCCGTATACTATTATTGAACTGGAAATCTGTGCTTGATTCCAACAACTGGAGACTATTGCACATTAATTGATGGACAATGAGAAATGCTTGATTCCTGGGGCCAGCGCACTATCCCTGTATAGAATTTATTTCGACTTGTGAGTTACTGTTACACAGTGGGTGGTGTGTGATAGTATATTTTATTATATAATTAATTTTTTAAGGTTTTAAGTGTTAAGTGTTTTACAGTTTAATATAACATTTTAACTATATATATTGTAAATCTATTGTATTTATTGTTTTAATCTGGTTATGGCCAGTACTCGCACCTCTACTTCAAGCATTCCCTCTCCTTCGGTTAGGGCAATGTCTTCCTTTTCGCCGTTGTCCTTGGATTTAGAGCTAGAGCAACAGATTGACAGGGAGGGTGTTTTACCAGTGTTGGATTCATTAAAGGCTGAAGCCTTCAAGGTCTTTTTACCCCATGTGGGGTCTAATAAAAACTTAACAAAACAGTTGGGAGCTGGCATTGAGAGTGGAATAGTGTCCATCTACAATTTTGCATTAACAATAGTAAACAAGTATAATCAATCCGTTGCTGAAATTAAATATTTGAGGAAACATAATGAGGAATTAAGAAAGAAGTTGGACAGACGGGAGGACTTGGGAATGCAGCAAACGGAGATCCTACAGAAAACAGCCGAAAAATTACAAATGTTAGATGAGAGATTGGCTGCGTTAGATACAGTTACCGCTTTGGGGATCCCCCCCTCGGATGCTTCTCCCTACCCAACTGGCGACACCTATGCCTCGGTTGTGAATAGAGCCCCAAAAGCTGGAAGGGAGACTCGTCTTGGCCCTCGGGACTTTGCGGTTTCAGTAACTCCATTAGAGGGTAAGATGGACACAATAGATATTGCTAAGGAGGTGAGTTCGGCTGTGACGGATGGAGGACATACAATTAATGCACTTGACATTAAACATGTAGTTAAGGCGGGAAATATCATCCTTACAGCCTCTTCTCAGGCCTCTCAATTTATCCTCGTTTTTTAAAATTCCTACCTCTCTAAATAATAGAGTAAAATGTTCTGCTTCTTCAACAGTTGTTAAATGTTCTTTTTGGATGTTAAGGTTTCGTCTATCAAACCATTAAAATACCAGGCTTTATAAATAAAACTTTGATGAAGGTAGGAATTTTAAAAAAGAGGAGCAATTGAGAGGCCTGTCTTCTCGAGATAAGGCAATTCATATACACGAGACCCTAACTTCTTTGCAAGAACTTACACATAAGTATAGAATACAGTTATCAACTCCAGGAAACGAAAAAGTACTACTATTGGGTGTTCCGAGCAGCATAACGGCGAAAGATATAGAACTAACTTTGTCAAATATAGATTCGAATTTCGTTGCTGAACCGTTGAGGCCTATGAGGCTGACGGGAGAAGAGGGCGTAGTAAATTGGTTAATAAAAACGGATGAATATACTAAGAATAAGATACTACGAATTGGTCGGTTCTTTTTAAAATTCAGCAGAGTTCGGGCGGTGGAATTTGTTGATGCCCCTCGTTGTCTTAAATGTCAACAATTGGGACACAAGATATATAACTGCAAAAATACGGTAAAATGTGCGCGTTGTAGCCTGGATCACGACACCCGAATTTGTAATGTTGATGAATTTGTGTGCTATAATTGTAAAGAGGACGGGGGTGACGAAGCCCACATCGCCCATAGGGCCGACTCAGGCCTTTGCCCAACCTATAGAGCATATAAGGCCAGGTTAATAGAAGAGAGAAGAGGCAAATAGTTTCATTCGTAGAGTGGATGCCCCTGTCTGAATAAATTCGATAGGTGATAATATGGTTGGTTTATATGTATATTGTTTTGGAATTATGATACTTGGGCTTTTAATGATATTTTGAATATTTTGCTGCTACTGGGAATCGAAGGTGCGTTATATTGGTATACTTGGTTTATGCTCTTGTATTTTAATAATATTTTGGGGTATATGTATATTTTGTCCTGCTTGATGATCTGTAGTTTTCTCTTGGTTAGTAGTGCTGATTTGCTGGAGTCTTTCAGTATTTTATATAATTATTCTTAAACAATCTTTCCTAACTTTTTAACTTTGATCACATTTAACTTCGTGGCGGGGTAATCTTTCTCTGCTTTTTCTTGGTATTATTCTAGTTATTATACTTTATTTCTTTTGGTGTTTTATGCTGTTTTATGATATATGACTTATTCGTAGTTTTATAATGTTTTAATTAATGTTTTATATTTCTTTTTTTATAGTGATATTTTAACTCTTCTGGGGCTGGTCCTCAGTTTTATTTGTTTTGTCGTCCGTGAGTGTATTGTATTTTACCTCAGTTATTAACTCTTATTTTAAATAGTTCTTTTAATACTGTTGAATTCTATTTTATAATATTTTGTGGTTTGTGTTACTTTAGTGTTTTCCCTATTATCTTATACTCCTTCTGTGTTTGATAGAATGGGTATACGCTTTGTGCAATCTAATCTTAATCATTGTCGTGCAGCTAATCTTTCTCTTTTTCAATTCTTTCATTAATTCCAATATAAGGTGGCCCTCATACAAGACCCACAATGGTTAATTTGAAAAGTTATGATTTTATTAATCAGTAAATAATAGTACTACCAATCAGTAAAATTGTATTAATTTTCTTTAAATGTGGGAGAAAATTTCTAACACTGTTGGACTGTTTACAATTTTATTTATGAGGTAGGATGACAGAAAATCACCTTATGATTGAAGAAATCATAAGGTGAAAAAACAATACAAGTTTTTCTAAATAAGCAAAAAATAAACACATTATAGGAAAAGTTGCAATTATAATAAGCAATGTATAGTCATATTCAATACAAATTAAATATTTGGAACTCTCAAATGTGACTGTTCTATGCAAGCATACATCACGGCACAGAATTTACATTAATTATACATTTAAATAATCTAGCATCGATCAATGGAGGTCGAAGTGAAGAAGTTCGGCTCTTCAAGTAGATATATCATTTTTTTTTTTTTTTTTTTAAATGTAGTGTGTACCATAATAGTCTAACCAACACAAATTTGGTAAAATTAGTGGCTGGAATAGGTAAATAAAACATTTTAAAAGATAGAACGTATTAAATTTAATTTTATTACAATACTATCACTTTCACAAATATATTAGCATTCATTCAAATTTTGTTCACGTGTATTTAAAAAAAAAAAAAAAAAAAAAAAACGCATACAATTAGCCAAATGCTAAAAAAACACCATCTTTTACAATATTTTATGAGCTAATAATGCAACACATAAAATAAAAAGCTGAAACAAATTGTAAAGATGCAACATAAGAATAAATAAAACCACGTTTGACAATACTTTACCTTAAAAATGTAAAAATGTTTGCAAATATTGCAAATGATGTCCACGATCTCCAAAGTACACAACCTCTTCTTCACTGTAAACAATCAAATATTGACGATCACTACGGATAATGAGTGGTCTGAACCAGTCATTATAAATTCAGCAGTTTTTCCGGGTACGTTAAAGAAAATGATTGTCGTTCTGTGAGCTTGCATACCATTTAATGATCATGATGGAATATAATGATAATCATTAGGAATAATGATCATTATAAAGAGCTTGCATATGGGGGGATATTTCAAGGGACTTTTTCTGCTGGTACTGCGTTCGGAAAGACAACATTATGTACGGGAATAAACACAACGTTTGTTTTAAGATTCTGCAGGTCATTCGGATTACTGTTTGTTTACAAATATCATTGTTGTGCATGCGAAATTTTCTTACGTTGTGAGATTTATGCAAGAATAAAGTTTTGTTTTTGAATTATAATTCATCGGATATTCTGTATGCTCTAGAAAACATCAAATTCCATTAATATTTATATTAAAGAAGTGTTTATTTAAATTCCTATTACGATATATTCAGATTGTTTTTTTTTCTTTTATAAAAAATAAATGTACTGCTTGTTATTATTTATCATAGTGTTCTTTTAAATATGTAAATGCCCCAGTTGGCTGGCTTTCCGATTAGCGACTTCCTACCACTGGCGCCGCGGCAGGAGTGATTTCTCCCATTACTTGGCAAGCCTCTCCGTTCCTTGGAATGGAAAACCGGTCTGCGATTGTGATCCGGGACTGATCGTAACGAGAGCTGTCCGCTTAAAACGAATCGGACACTGATGCAGCTCATTTTAAAATGATTCGGTCGCGGATAGGATGCAGTGGCTGTTTTAAAAGAACTGCATCAGTTTATTTGAAAGTGGTTCCGTTTTTGTTTGCTAGTCTTTTCTCTTTTTGACAGAGAAACTCTATAGCTGGTTTTTATACAAACATATCCGTAGAATAAAAATTTTTCATAATTAATAGTACGGCAAAAATTCACGTTTTGTTAGGTTTTTGATTATTAAAAAAAAGAGAGAGAGAGAAAGAAAAGAGAGGAACTCTTTCTGTAGCTAATCTAAAATCCTAAGTAAAGTATGTATATTATTTATTGTAAATGAAAAGAGATAGTGTTCAGTATACAAATAGCTAGGGGCAACTATATTAATTACAGTAAAACCTGACAACAGCAATACTTAAGGGACCAAGACCAAATAAAATTTATCCAATATCGTTATAGCGAGGTTTTAACTGTATTATAAATTTGAATCGATTACGCAAGTTGCGACTACACGCTGAAACTCCTTCTTAATACCAGGTTTAACATGTTCACTCTCTTACATTGCGAAGATATAACAAGAATTTTGAGGTGCGTGAATTCAATATTATTCAAAATTTGAATGGCTTACGCAATTTGGGATTATATGTTGTAGACCGACACAAATTTTTACATTCTTGGCATATCCGAATTGTCCGTTTTTGTGTAATAAATTAGCTGTACAGTTAGTTTTTATACAAAGATGGGTATGCGGATTTTTTTTTAGGTTTCTATTACATACTTTTTATTTATATATAAAACTGATTTAAGTTTTCCTTCAAAAATAATAATCAAATAACAAATAAAATCTTTTAAAAAATATATTTCTTTCGTTGCTTTATAATATTTTTTTCCAAAAATTCACCTATTACAATACAAACTTACACCTGTAAACCTGTACATCTGATGGTGCCATTTTCCATGGGAACGGAGCTTAGCGACTAGGGCACTGCGGGATACTATTCGTTTAATAATAACATTCTTAGAAAGCTGATGATTTCAATTTTAACAACTAGTAAACAAATGTAAGATATTCATTGAATGGTTAAAGTCACTAATACAGTTGATCATTAATCAAATCTTAACATTATTTTGGACATTAACATTCTGAACTTTACATATTCTGGACAATCTCTAGCACATTATTTTGAAAAGAGATTCTACTTCTAAAACATATTTTTCGGCCACATTTTTGCTGATTTTGATAAAGATTAGGGGGGTGGGGCAGATTTATGTACCCAAGGATCTGTGCAGACGAAAACTGGGTCTATTTTGTGGCCCCTTCACAGAAATGCAATCGATTAAAGCGGCCCTTCATTGGAATTTGACCCTACATTTTAATCTGATTTATCAATTATTATTTTCTTTTAAACGTGACTTTTATTAAAAATTGGTATGAAATTTCACAAAAATAAGTGTTGAAATTCACAAAATTAAGTATTGAAACTCACAAAAAAAGCAGTTTTTCACAAAAATGGGAACCCTGGAAAAAAATTCTGAATCTCGGTATGTGTTTGTTAAACTGAATTTAGGTGATGAGAAATAACTGAATTCATTAATCCAAGTCTAAGGAAAAAAGCATTCCTTTTCTATAAATATATTTTCTTTGGAGTCTTTCAAGAATGCTTAAGAAAAAAATTCTAGATATTAAAATAATAAGTTTACTCCTCTCTTTTCTTGAGTTTATTTTGTTACCTTCTAAGGTTCAGAGGGCTAACGATGATAATTTATAAACTTGAGAAGAAAAATTCTTCAATAGTTTTTTTTTTTTAGTCAAAATCTGTTATATATTATGCTCTTGAACTTGCAAAGTTTTTTGTATTATTTGGAAGTCCTTTCATTGGTATAGTAACAGATAGTTACTAAGGTATCGGACTATGAAACTTATCACGGTGAACGTGCTCGTTAAATCTGTGAGGCTTTATATTCTTCTTCTCTGTTGTCTGCACTATTAAAAATGATTTACTTAAAAATGAGTACTTTAATGTACTCATATTTTTTTAAATACATTTGCATCATAAACGAGTACATGACGTAATTAAATATAAATAACCATTCAAACTGAAAAATAATCATGTGGATAAATATAATATAATTGGTGTAGTAACAGATAGTTACTATAAGGTATCGGACTTACGATGAAACTTATCACGGTGAACGTGCTCGTTAAATCTGTGAGGCTATTCTTCTTCTCTGTTATGGTGAGTGAGAAGTAGTATTAATGAAGATACCGATGTTCTTTGCTGATTTTTGCAATTTTAGTACACGTTCAAAAAAATAAATAAATAAATAAATAAAAGCCAATGACATATTACAGGGTTTTCATTATGGGAAAAAAATGGGTGAGAATTTCTCACTATAGATGCGAGTTGGGTAAATACCCAGTGGGTAAGGTATTTATAAATGGGTACTTTCACTTGCCTCCGGTAAACACCCCAAATCAGAGTATTTATGAATTTTAGTTATTTTTATAGCATGTAACTGGGCCTACAAGTCTGCAGGCCAGCCCTAGTTACATGCAATAAAAACGAAACTGCGAGAATTTTACGCCACTTTATGAAAAATGGAAGCATGCGCGAGTTTTTCTTTTCTTTTCTATTTTTTTTTTAAGTGGCCAAATCTTTCGAGGGGCGATAATTTTGTGCAGAATGAAACAATTTGTAAGGGAGAGAATTTCTCGCAGTAATAATTTTTTAATGCGAGGAAAAGAAAAGAAAAATGCGAGTTTCTCGGTCACGTTCTAGTAAACACTGTATTAAAGGATTAATGTATTAAATTTATAATAATGAAAAGAATTTAACAATTTCTTTATTATTTTCAAGATACAGTACCATATTCTTGTATAGTTCCTTAACAAAACAGTTTGTAAGCCTAGTATTTTTAAGAACACCCCCCGCACCCCCTTTACAGTCAAGCCTTTTTAACAAGAACAAAAAATGCGTTCTCAGTTAAAAGCAGTTAGTATAACTAAAATTTCTAACAAAATGCTTTCCGTCGAAAATATTGTTTGCAGAGGCAAACAAAATATTTGACATAGACTAAGCGCTACAGTAGTTAATTAAACAAAAAAATTAGCGTCTTATTTGCTATAACCTGTTTGCTTAATCCTTGCATAGACGCGGCCGCGATTCCTTTTCTGTGACCATCATTGCTTCCTGGAATACGTCTTGTAGTTATATGCCATAGTAGGAGTAATCAAAGGTGCATGGGAGTGGATTCACTGCTGTCGAATTCTTTACAACGATGGAAGGATGCAGGTTAATTATTCATTGCATCAGGCGCGTAGCCAGAAAAAATGTCTCAAGGAGAAATGAAGTATATTCGTGTATAAATAGATGGAATTTTGTACGATATAACGCTTATGCTCAGTAATTTAAAAATTTGGGAATATATATTCCGATATCCCCCACCCCCACTGCGGTACATAGTGTGTGCGCCAGAAAGATTGTATTGGAAAGGCTTTTGTAATCATTGTTTCAGTATTTTTAACTTTGTTATGATTTGTTTAATCATTTGAAGGAAACCCCCCCCCCCCCGCTCGAATCCAGTGAAAAGTTTCAAGAGGGGAAGAGCGATAAATGTATCCAAGCATTTTATTACAAATGGGCCAGTCGTTTTTCTTTTTTTCTCTTGAACCCAGGTTTAACCTGTTATCTCGCAAGGGTGGTCTCTATCTGAGCAATCAAAGACACACGTGCAGGTGGGAACACTGGTCACAAAAAGTGAGTCCTTTCCGCTCCGTCCTTTAAAAAAATAAGAGCGAGCATGGTAAACATAAGTTCAATGGTGGATTAATTCCCTAAAGATTCAGCAAAGTTTTTGATTCAAGTGTGCTCAGGTAAAGGCTGAAATGGTAATCGCCCCATAGCCCTCCATTTGGATTCGCCACTGAAACCCTGGTTGTGTATTTTAATACATCAAATCATCCTGTCCTCACAATTTAGAAATAAAAATTACTTTCTCAGCGCGAGGTTAAATAAAGATTGATACATTTTTCAAAGGATGATGCGTCTCCCCCCCCCCTTCCTATAAATAAATAAACAGTCTCGATTAGCGTGTTTTTTTTTCTTCTGTTGCACGTTTTTTTATTTTTCCTCTGTATGAGTTGTAAATCCGAAATTAAAAAAATTTCCGAATCCTTTTGCTGAATACATTTCTGACGTTCAAAAATTTCCGAGTTCTTTTATTGGTTTGATAAGATTTTTCGAAGACTAGATGGATTTCCATTTTAGTCACGCTGCTTAAATTCGTGAAAATAATGCTCCCTAAATTAAAAAATTTCTGACTGTTTGCTTTTATTTGATTAATTTGTGGAAGTTGAATTCATAAAGCTTCACATTTTTTGGCTTATTAAATTTATTCACGCATACACAATTCCATTTTTAAAGTATATAAATTTTCATTTTTAATAAATTGCTTTGTGTTTAGCATTCACATTGTTTTAAACCGTGAGAAAGCCTAATGATGGATTTTCGCGTTCGACCTGCACGACTAGTCTACTAGAGATGAGTTCGGGCTCATTTTTTGAAGCCCGAGCCCGAAGACTTTTAATCCGAGCCCGCCCGAGCCCGAACAATATTATTTAAGTCGGAGCCCGAGCCTGAAATTTCAGCTGAAGATAAATAAAATTCAATAAAATTCAAAGAAGTAATTCTTTGATAGAATACAATAAATTTTACTAATTAATTTGTACAAATTAAAGACAAATATAGTTGGAAATTTTTAATGCACTTTCTAATTCTTTATATCTATGTTTATGAAATAATGTCGGATCTCATGACTAACTAAGCAATATAAGCCGCCGTTCTGAAATACACAAAGATCTTCACGCGCCTTCCAGGCACCCGTGCCGCTATTTTTACTTTCCGAACATGTACCATGTAAGGAAAGTATTGTAATCATGAAAAATTCGACTTCGAGATTTTGGTGTATTTACACGTTTTGAGATCTTCTGAATTCATTTATGCTATTTTTATGAGATGTATGTATGTATGTGTGTGTGTATATGTGTTTGTGTGTATGTGAGTTAACACGATAGCTCCTAAACGGGGCATTTGATTGAGCTCAAACTGGGTATATATGTCATAAACCACCGTCGCAAGACCGGTATGGATTTTGGTGTGTGTAGGACTTAGGGATACGACAAAGATTTCTTTTACATTATGCTTATTTGGGGGGGGGGATTTCTTGAAAGTGCACTAGCGTTTAAAGGGTACATTCGATTGAGCTCAAATTGGGTATATATGTTATAAATCACCATCTTAAGACCGGTATTGATTTTGGTGTGTATAGGACTTATAGTTTTTCTACAGGGCTACGACAAAGATTTCTATTATAGTATGGCGTAGGGGAGAAATTCTTGAAAGTGCGCAAGCGTTTAAACGGTGCATTCGATTGAGTTTCAATTTGGTATATATGTTTGAATTATTCATCGATTAAAATTTATTTAAATACTTGCTAATGATCTTAATCGTAAGTGTTCGGAAAGCCGAGTGGAGTCACTCCAGATTTTTTTTTTTTTATAAGTACTTTGATTTTCCATATGAATCACTTTTTAAAAATCTGTTTCAAGGATTGTTCAATAAAATAGAAATTTTTCACGAGCCCGAGCTCGAACGCAATTGTGAATTACAGAGCCCGAGCCCGGTTCGGGCCCGGGCTCGGGCTCGGGCTGAGCCCGTCTCATCTCTATAGTCTACTCGTTTGTCAAAATCAAACCTGCTATACAAAACCATTTCTTGCTAACTGAACTGTTTCCCTCCCTGTCCCCCTTTTCCTGGAAAAATCTGTTGCACAGCCTTTTAAAATTGTCTGCCAGGTTGCTGACAAAAGGATTGTTCGTCGGCCGCCGATAAGGCTCTTGTAAAAGCTGATTGTCCACACTGAAAAGAAACATGTGGTCTTCTGGAATTCGCTCTGTAGGCAAAGAACTGTAGGTTCGCTTTATTTTTACTCCAATGGCAAGTGACGTTTCCTAAAATTTTAGGTCTCCTTGCAAAATACAGGCAAAATATTTTCTGGGGACCTCATATCTTTGTGAAACATAAAGATTCTATAATGATTTTGTGTAAAGATTTCAAAATATAAATAAACACTAATCTTAAGCGAAAATTTATCAAAAGTACATTGGTTTTTTAAGTACATAGATTAAAAAGATCCTTTTACACAATGTTTGGTTAATTGTTGGATACATTTATATTAATAACTAGTTGAAGTACCTGTAGTTGACGGGCACTTCAGCTACTCTTTAAAATCAAATGAAATTTAAAAGAAAAAGAAAATCGTTAATTGTTTAAGTGGAATAACCAGCTATCGTACTAGCAAATGTCTTTTCCTTCGTTCAAGACAGTTCAACGTAATACCAAGAAAAAAAAAAAAAAAAATCACTACCTAAGATGTTGCCGAATTTCAAGTCTCCCTTGAGCTATTTTTGAGGGACATGCGAACAAAAATTTACACAATCTCTAAATCTGATTTTTAACCTTTTTTGGTTAATTTGACGCCTATAGTTTTCAGTAAACCACGCTTTAGTCGTTATTACGTGATGCGCAAACAAATATTTGCACATTTCAGCGAATTTGAAAAATCTATTCAATACTCCGACTTGTTTCGGTGAGCTGAAAAAATTACCACCGAAAAAGTCACCAGAAAAAACACCACCCGGAAAACTGGGCCACGGTCTAGGGCCCCAAAAACTTTAGCGGGCAATTGTTAAAATAGTTTAAGACAGAATACTCCATCAAAATTAATTTTGGTAACAAAGGTCATCAATTAAAAAATATTAATATCAACAAATCTAAAAAAAGAAATAAATCACGTCGAATGCATTGATTACAACGTAGAGCCGCCAAAAAAAAACTTAATTAAGCCCCGCCCTTAACTTCATAGTTTTTCATGAATATCAAAGCGCAAGTGTATCAGTGTCTACATCCCTATATTCCTCTCCCCTCCCCAACACACGCGCACACAACTTGAATGATAATAAATTTTATTTTGTAACTAAACATATTATTTTTTTAAAATAGAATAATAAATATTATTTATAATAAAAATAATATGTTTAGATTTTATAGTATTTACTTAAAAATAAATAAAGATAATAAAACTACTTTTTTTTTTAAACTAATTTTATTCTCGGTCAGTGTTTAATACTTAAATCACCTTATGCAAATTGTGCCACATTCACGTTTTATTCATTTTCACAGTAACATGAGACGCCAAAAATTTATTTAAAAAAAAAAAAAAAAACTAATTTTTTAAATTCCTTTTTATTTTTTCTAACAAGTATTTCTGCTTAGCTGTAAAATTAAACATGAAAATTATTTTGTTTTTAGTGATATGAAGCATTTTAAATGCTTTTTTAAAAATATCGTATGCACTTTATTTAGTTTATTTGACTGCATTTTAAATGCTTCCAGATGAATCGTCATACTTTTTATCCGTTTTTGTATAATTCCCCCCCACATACACAAAAATAAAGAGAGAAATAGTTTCAAAAAACTCCTCTGTTTCTATTTGTATCAAAACACAACAGAATTTTAGTGTAAAATAATTCATAAAATAATATATGTTCTGTTGTAGATTAGGCATTAAGTTCTTTTTTTGTTCTTTTTTACATAAGTATGCACATCCTTTCTACCTCAACAATGTTAAGTCAAATGAGTATCATACCAATAATGCAGCAGTAGGAGAATTTCTCTTTGTCTGTATGTTTATTCGCTATAGGCGCCTAGACCGTTCGTCGGATCTGGACAAAATTTGGCGTACTATCGAGGAATTTCCTTCTGTGTCCATCGTTGCTTCCCGGCACAGGTCTTTGAACGCGTACGCTGTGGGCTTCAGTGGGAGTAACGATGCTGGGAAACAACGATGGACATGAGCAACATCTCTGCACTCGCGTCTTTGCAATGGTGGTAAACTAAGCAGACAGCCGGGCAACGCCCTCAATGGGAGAATATGTTTGTGTGTGTGTAAAAGGAAAGGGGTCACTAGATATATACTCACGCATTTTAATATTCATCAAACACTTGGGGATTGTCTCAATAAAAACAAGATTTTCGAAGGTCCTGAGCCTAGTACTTTTGGGGAAACCCCTATACTACCGAACCTCATTAACACGATTTTTTTTTAAAAATCGAGTTAAAAGCAGTTCGTATAGCTGAGATTTGTAAAAAAATGCTCCCCATAGAAAATACTGAATTTAGCATTCATTTATAACTCATACAGAGGCAATTAAAGTAATTATCATAGATTGCGTTCTGAACGGGGATTTTTAAAATATTTTAATGTCTGCTTTGTTTAACCTGTTTACTTCCATCGTTGCAAAGACGCGGCAGCGATTCCTTTTCCGTGCCCGTCATAACTTTTGGCCTAGTTCTTTGTATGTCCCGCTGTAGCGCGGCATTTGCACGCAAGAGAATACGGTGGTCCACAGAGGAAATCTATGCCGGGAAGATATGCGCACGAAAGGGGAATAGCTGCAGATCGTATCTTGATCGTATCTTGTCAACGATGGAAGCAAACATGTTAATTATTCGTTAGACAGCAGTACCTGTGCCATTAAGATTGTATTGGAAAGGGTTTTGTAGTATATGATCCGTTATGATTCTATTTGTTTCGATCAATGTGATCTACTTAATAGCCAATACATTGAAACTTGCATAAGCTACCACCTTTATTAAGCAACCCCCTTCTCTATCGACCGGTTACAAAGGTACCAATTTTTTAGCGACCGGTACCGGTTCGCTGTCCTACTTGGAATTCTTTGGTAATAAAATAAATAAAAACCACATTCCAAACCAGTCCCTCTAAACTGCAAATCGACAGCAGGTGCATGTCTAAGAAACGAGTGATTTTACTGTTGGAGCAGAGCATTGATGTGATCGTGTCACGCGAGAAAGGAAATTCGGAGAGGACGGTGGCGGTTACTTTTGGCTGTATGAAAACTCAGAAAGCAAATTTTAAAGCAAATAGATTTTATTGTGGCAAATTCAGAATGCATGAAGACTATCAGGATAAGTGCTCTTTTGTCAGATGTAAAAAAAAAGTAAAGAGAGAAGTACTCTTGAAGAGAGAAAAAAGAACGAAACAATCTGAAATTTCTAAATATTTTATTGATATTTAGATTTTTTAAAATGTTTGTATAATTATTTATGTATTAGTATGCAATTTCATGAATAACAAAACAAACAATAATTTTTATCATACTTTTTTCTTGGCTACCAAATGTTTATACTTCTTTCAGCGACCACCTCTCGTAATGATCGTTTTTTTTTTTTTTTTTTTTTTTTTTTTTTTTTTTTTGAATGTGGAACGGAGTGTGGTCGCTCTCGAGAAGTTTCACTGTGTTAACTAAAATAACTTGTTGATGATGCTCCAACTTTGAATAATTTCGTCGTTTTCTATCTAAAAATGTATTTTAATCATTAGGGGGCTGGGGGCTGCTTCAAGTCCCCTCCTTGCGAATGCAAGAGCTTCATTAAGAGCAAATCAAATAAGATTATGTTTAATATTTTAAAAAATCAGGAATGGGCCTATAAAAAATTCTACGTTGGCAGACGGGGCACACTTTTTTTTACTCCTTTCTTTCATAAATGTAACTCAATTTGCAGAAAAAGTCAATATTTTACAGTCTAAATTCTTTTTCACATGAGGGTGCTTGTACCCCTGTGACCCCCTCCCTCCTTGCCAATAAAAATTATAATTCTTAGGGGCATTTCTTCCTACATTTACTTATTTCATTCGCTTCATGCCTGATGCGCGAACAAAAATTTATACACTTTGGATACATTTTCGCAAAATTTCCAAATTTTGAATTAAGTTTTCTGTTTTTATCATTTCTACTAAATTGGGATTTACATGAGGAGAAGGGGGGGAGGGGGCTATTCGTTTTATTTACCTTTTATTATTTAATACTTTAAAGAAACATTAAATAGAATACAAATATAGAATAAGCTTTTGTTTAGAATATATAATTTGATAAAAATTACGGATCGCTTCATGCTTCGAAATATTCACAAAAATACTGCATGATCTGGTTTGTACAAGCGTTATAGCCAATATGAGATTAAACTAATGTATACTTCTTCATTTTTTCACGCACATGTACTTTCTATACAAATAAAGATTAAATCGCTCCAGTTGCATCGATTACCAATGTTTAAAGAACAGTTCATCTTTTTGCCCTCATCGGTGTCAAGACATGACGCCAGGGATTCCCTCTCCTTGTCGATCGTTGCTTCCCGATATCGGTCTTTGAATACTTCCGCTGTGGCTCGCGGCATGTACTTGTGTAAGCACTGTGTCACGGTGGGGCATTCAAAGATCTATAGCGGGAGATAATACAGTTGCTAAATATGTAGAGCCGTATATCCTTTTTACTCTGTTATCTGATAAGTGATAGATAGTACTCAGAACCTATTAAATATTTTCATTCAAATTTCTTCGTCCTTTCGTTCTCTCGACCTTCCACTCCCCTCCCCTCCTCACCAACATAAACAACTGGTCCTTGTTTTATAAAACATATTAATTAAACTCTAATGGCATATTAAGATATATTTAATGAATTAATAATTGTGAAAATAATTAAATTATTTTGTATTCTTTTCTTGAGTGCGTAAAGCACAAGGAATTCTATTTAAGTAGATAGCATTTGTATAATAGCGAGCTTTGTATTACTTGTGTAAATGTGTCACTCTACAAAAGCATGTTGCATTTTTTTAAGGGCATACTTCACAATATACACATTTTTTTTATAAAGGGGTGGGACTTTTTTTTCAAAATATTTTTTAAAATAAGACACTTAAAAAGCATTTTGAATGATACATGATTCGGTAAATAATTTTCAGATATAATTTTTACATTTGAGGTATGGACTCATATATGGGAGCAAGTGGATCGCAACTCTCCCTCCCCCCCCCCCTCTTTACCCGTCGCTATGGTTTACATTTACATAGCATACTGAGAATTTTTGTATCACGCGTGCTCAAAAATCTCGGGCGTTTCTGTACATTTTCTTCCTTATTTTTGAGCTTTTGCGCGAATCCCACTAATTAAAAAACCTCACGCGTTTCTGTACATTTTCCTCCTTGCACATTTTTACACCTCTTTGTACATTTTCTGCCTCGCTTCTAAATACTTTCAGCATATTGTTTATAATAAACTAGCTGCGTGCCCGTTCTTCGCACGGTAGGAAACGAAAAATTTCCTCACATGTGTAATTCGAATTAATTCCAGTGATGTGGAATCTAGAAAAAGCAAAATTATTTCACTCTTGACTTAAAATTTGCGTCATATATGTAATAACCTGAGATCATTTCAATATAATGACACACACACACACAAAAAAAAAAAAAAAAACTATGTCAGCGTCATTCGGTATCAAAAAAGTGCAAATGGACCGTTTGCAGTGAACTTCTCACTTTCAAAATGTCTTATTTCCTCAGACATGCTGTCTTTTAGGTTCACGTTTTAGCGTTAAATACCTCAGACACTACATGAAATGATTTTTTTTTTTTTTTTTTTTTTTTTTTTTTTTAATACGTCACCCTCTCTTGCAACCCTTTACAAAAAGAAAAGAGATAAGAGATAAGACTGCGCTATTTATAAAGGCTTTAAAATTGTTTTTCTCAGTTTAATTTTTCTTCTCGCAAATAAATCCAAAGTATTTATAAAAGGAAATCGAGCCAAGCAAAGAAATCGTCTGCTCGCGGGACCCGTTTTTATTTATTTTTTTCAACTGGCAATTTTAATCATTGTTACTGTATCCATGACAACCAAACCGCAAGATATCAAATCGAAACTCATAAGCAGGTGCTACTGAAATGAAAATCCTTCTTTACTTAAAAATTCGTAAAAATTCGCCTAATTTATATTTTTCCTCCGTTCTTCTTTTAAAAGTGGGCGAATTGTGTGCTCCGTCTTTTGCCCAAATATAAAAAAGTTATCACAGATAGAATTCAAGATGCAGCAGTTTTTAAAATATTTTACGAAAGACAGCGTCAAATTTAATTTTAGTTGAAAAATTCCCAAAAATCTGCAAATTATGTTACACAGTCCGAACAAACAGTTTTTAAAAGAAAATTTTCTCCTCTATACGATGATGTAAATATCGTTTTCTTGCGAGTGCAATGACCGGCGTTATTATGTATTACGCAAGAAAAATCGCTAAAAATCGGACAAAACATAAAATAAAACATTTTCTAATTGGAATTTCGAAAAAATCGCTTCGAGGTGTGTCGAGACCCGTCTTGGAGAATTTCCGTACAAAATTTGGTAGGTCTACGATCACCCGTTTCGGAGCTACGCGAGACACAGACAAACGGACAGTTTACACTCTGTTTTATTTATATAGAAGATAACTGCAATTAAAGTAATACAAATAACAATGTCATGGGTGTTCTCCCTCCAGATTTAGATAAGTATCTTAAAATATCAGTTTTTGAAAGAAAGACATCTCCTTTCAACTGTTAGAAAATCAATGTAACAATTTTCCATACTTTTATCAAAATTACGGGGGGGGGGGAGATTTTCTCACCAGCCAGCAGTACCACTACAGCCAGCACTACTACAAGTACACTATTCTCATAAGCAGATCAATTTATGGTGGAAAAAATGGTAACCGAATTCGTACAAAGATGGATAATTTCTTCCAGTAATAATTTACTCCAATCTTAAAATAAAAAAAGATAGTACTTAATTTTTTTCCTTTTCTATAATGCTAAAAATACATTCTAATAAGTATTGAAAACAAAATATTTTCACAAAACTTTGTTTCTCCGCATTTTTTATTATTACAGTTTTTAGAATTTATTCATTTATTATGTTTATTTATGTTATTTCTCTGTATATAATTTTAGCCCGGATGTAGTGCCGGATATTTGTAATATCCGGCTACTGCCATATTGGCCGGATGCAGTATGTTTGCCTGATATCCGTAGCATCCCTAATAACTATTTATTAATTAAATTAATTATAATTTGTCAATTATTTAACTTGATTGTTTTGTAGAACAAAGACCAGAATGTGTCATGCTGCAACCAAACGAAAAACAAAGCAATTTCGAATGACGATAACTTTAAATTTTAAGTATTAACCCAGTTTTATGTATCTCTCACCAAAAAGTAACCCAGCAAAGCGATATACGGCCCCACAGATTAACGTGCTCATCCACCGTTTCTTTCAGATTATTCTTTGGTCCTCAGCCCGATTCCCCGTCGACTGATCTATTACTAATTAAATTAATTTTAAATAAAGTTACAAAACTGAAATAAGTAAAATCTAACATTATAATTTTGTTTTGATTTTGAGAGATTACGTCCGATTATGTGCTCTAAGGATCTAAGCTGAAGAAGGGGGGGGGAGGTGCCGTCCTTGGGTGTCTTTCTAAAGGGTTCTAGTTCTACCCCATATTTACGCAAAGTTTCGGAGAAAACCACAGAAAACTCCGAACAGTTAGGTCGAGAAAGGCGACTTGGGTTTGAACCAGGCACCTTTCGTCTCCCAGTTGAGAGAGCTATGCTCTCGGCTGCTGCTCGGGCGTAATATATGAAAGTATTTTAAACAAACTCAGAAATTATATGTAATTTTACAGAAAACTGCACATTTATTCGATTATTCTAAAAATGTTGCAATAAAATTATAATTATTTTATGCATGTAAACCTTTAATATAGCTTATTTGAGGTGGTGTGTGTGTGTAAGGGGGAGGGGGAGGGTAGAGAAATAGATCGAAGCATTTCATTAGAGATGTTTTTTAATCTTGCTCCTTGTTTTAACCTGTCCACGTACGTATTATCCACCATCGGACTACATTTGTCAACAACAAATGCGAGAGGAGTTTTTCTTCTTGAGGAGTTATGATAAATACTAGAGTTAGTCTTACCCGTATCTGATTTTGGAAGCGCGTTTCTACCTCTCCACCCCACCCCCTCACCCACGCACAAAGTCAACAAAGTATTTAATTTTTTTTTTTTCCCTTCTGCCTAACAGAAAAAGTAACATTAATTGGTGTACCAATATATTATATTTTATAAATGTACAATTTATGTTTGTAATATTCTCGTTTTCTGTTCTGATTGATTAATAATGACAGGGATTCGGAGGGGAGGGGGAGCAGACAGCATTTGACCCTACTATATTAGCGCAGTCACATTGTTCAGTTCCCTTCTTCGCTTGGGGCAGTGCTCACACCGCATTGTTCGTCTGTCGGTGTTTTATTGAGATCAAAGACATTCCTGTGCTCAGTATTTGCGTATTTTTTTACAGCAACTTGGGGCTGAACGGGTCAGACAGGAAAAAACTTTCCCTTTAATTTTGTGTTCATTTACGACTGTTACTTGCTATTTAGCAGATAATGGACGGTAAAAAACTTCAGTATTGGTTAACCAATTAATATAAAGTTTTGTATGTTGCTATAGTGTTGTTTGATTATGAAAAATACTAAAACAATTATTATCGGTCTTTAACTTATTAAAATATGCTAATTAATAATACTATCTAAAAATGATTCATCCGCATTAAATGTTTGTCGAATCCACTAAAATTTGGTTGAAAGGTCCATCATAAATGTTTGAATAAAACTCAGTACCAGTTTTATCAATTTTTATTTATTTATTTTTGGAATTTTCATTGGTGTGTTGTTATTAGTATTATTTTTAAAATCTTAAAAAACCCTAATGATTCAGATTGAATGTGTTTGTGTGATTATGGCACGCTACGATAGGGTGATCTGCCAAGGATGGGGGGGTGCCTTGGTAGCAGAACTTTCTAAGGGGTTCTAACGCATATTCACGTTACATCTGGAGAAAACCTTAACTCCAGACCGTTAGATCAACAGAAGCGCGAAGGCACCCGAACCCGGGATCTGATTCAGATTGAAAGAGAATGAAACAAAATATTTTTTTTTATTGGGGACTTGAACCTTGGAACATCGATTTAATCCATCTGTATTTTAACAGTCAAGCATTTAAAAAAAAAAAAAAAAAAAAAAAAAAAAAAAAACGTGAATGTGATGCATTTACAAAACTTAAAGGGGCTTAAAGTTTTAATTATTTTTGTTGGAAAATATGTATTGACACTTAAAAAATATTTTTTTTTTCGGGGGTGGGGGACCAATTATAGTTGTAAATTTATAATTTTCGAGTTTTCCAAACAAGGAACGTAGCCAAAGTATTCCGCTCCTAAAATTTTTATTATTATTAAATAAGTTTCTTTCTCACAATTTACCTATATTTATTTATTTATTTATTTTAAAAAGAAAAGAGAAAGAAAGAAGGTCTGATTTTTTCAAAATTTGATGCAATGAAGCTTTTTTGCAGAAGGAATTATCTTCTTTCTTGATCCATAATATTTTTAAATACTTTGATTAAATTTAAAAAGAAACGTAAGTTTAAGACACTGGACAAAATGAAAGATCTTTCACTTTCATAAAGTGATTTAATTGTAAATATGAACTGAAAAAAAAAAACCCATTTATGAAATTTTTTTTTTCAAAAGTTGCAGTTTTTAGTGCGTATACATGCGTCAGTCGTCACTACAGGGAGTAAAGGGACATTGTCCTTGCGAATTTTACGACTTTTTAATGATCGCTCGAGAAAAAATTAATGTGCTAAAACAAAAACCCAGCCTACAACATAATGGGGAGAGGACGTTTCTGCTTGCGTCTATTTCGATGCATTGCTATTGCTTACCCTGTTTAGCGGCAAAAAAAGCAGAACTTGTTTTTCTACATAGGCGGATCTGGAGGGGGTGGGGCAGACTCAGTTGCACTTGCACCCCTGAGACGAACAAAGTTCACACTATAGGAGATAGAATTGTTCTGTAAAATCAAAATTCAAATGATTTTATAAGAAAATGCAATAAAAATTAATAATTCATTTCTGTGCAATTATTGATGATTAATCAAAATTACATTGTTTCCTACTATGTGCAATCGAAAAAAAGCACGTAATCGATAAAAACACTTTAAAATAGAATACCTAATACATCAAATAAAATATTAATTAGTTAAAATGAGCGTTACATAAAATACCTCAATCGAAAATTCCTTTAATGTGGTTAAATTAGTGTATGCCATAATATAATAATGTTATCATATACCGTACATTTTCAACTTCCCGGTAAGTTTAACCCCCCCCCCCTCCCTTTACTTATGAAAAGTGTGTATGGTTTTTAAAATAATCGAAAAAAGAAGCGTGGAGAAAATATATAGTTTATTTTGAATATGTATAGCTGTTAATACCGATTGAAGATGACTTGCGGTTAACATATATCCTTGCAGGGCGAAAGTGATTTATCTCACACAAAGCTAGAGCCTGACACACATTTTCTCGTACTAAACCTTTTTCCCGACACAGCAATCACGAGTACCGAACAGAACCGATTCATTTCAAACACACCTGATTCACTAAGACTGTTCTGGTTCCGAATCACAGATATTTCCCCTTCCGCCCGATATTCCCATCCGGAGGTTGCCAAGTGAAACAGGGGAGAAAGGCTGTCGCCAGATACAAAAGCGCGCCAGTAGTAGGAAGTCGCCAAGCGGTAGTTATCCCATTAATAAAAAATTGTAACATATGCATCGCATAACATATTTGTACATGAATTAATCTAATACGTATGAATATAAATTAAAAAAATAATCCAATAAATCAACTAAATTAGAGACGTAGACCAATTAATGTAATCTTTACTTAGTTGCATAATTATTTAAATTGACAGTAAACATGAGTGCAAAATGTAAATTTATAATTCCATAAAGCTTCTGCCTTTTTATTATAAGATGGAAAACATGTTTCGCAATGTTAGCTCATAAAACTGTACTAAACAATTCTACAATTACATTTTTGAATTTTGTTTCAAGTTAGAATCAGAACAGAAATCAAAAGCTGGAACTCTGACCCTGTATTTCTTTTTTCTGGGTGAATTTTTACATATTAGGCAAAACCCAGCAAAGCTCATGAATACTTTGCTCTGAAGCCCAACACTAGTATACATTAATTCATAAATTTTCCCCTTTTCAAGCACAAACTGATTTTAGCAGACACGACAAATCATATTCGCTTCACCTCGACCAGATTTGAGAGTCCTGAGACCACCAGAATTTGGGTGTTTTCTGTATAATGCTTATATTTCTTCCTGCTAATTTCCGACTATTTAATTTTATATCACTGTTCTGTGAAATAATTATTAAATGGGAAAATCTTTAAATTATTGTTATTTTAATTAAATGTGCTACCAACCTCATATTGCAGGGGTTTGCAGTTCGCTACTGAGAATTAGCATAAGAATATTAAGGCTCCGGCACCTTTTTTTTTGCTAGAAATTGCCGCTAGCCCTGGAGCAATTAAATGTTTTCTCATTGAAAAATTTCTTTCATTAATTTCCAAAAAGTTACACTTTTTGTATATAACCCGCATACAAAAATATCCCCAATCGGTAAAATGTGCTCCATATTCTAATGAGGTGATGTACAAAATTTGAGAATTATATCCTGAAAAGTGTCAAAGGTATGAAGATAATGAGTACTGACTTAAACCAATTTTTAATAGCTCTTGAAAGGAAAAAAATCACAATCACATTTTAAGGGTCATACATATATTATGAAAGAATATTTTACATTCAAATTCAAGTATAGACCCCAGTCACCTTTGTTTATAGATATCCCTTAAGACGTTATATGATGAAAGGCTGGAATTTTGTACATCACCTCATTTGTGCATGGGGTACATTTTATTTTCTAGGAATTTTTTTGTAAGGTAGTTCTAAGAAATTTTAAAAAGTGTAACTCAGTGAAAATTAACAAGAGGAATTTTCTCTTAACATAGTCTTTTTTTTTAAACCTTATTTTAAACATTTATTCAATTTACACTGCCTAATTATCTTTAATAGATAAAGAATTAAAGCATGTTATCACTTTCTAGGGGCACTGTACGTGTGTGTGTCTATACAATTTATAAACACTAATATTTTTACTTCCTTGTATGACGTACAAAGAAATAATGTGATCGCAAAAAGAATTCGGTATCCAGATTTTGACTACCTCTAAATTTACTGAGTTTTTGCTTGACATCTCATTGTACACATGCATGTATGTTCATATAAATTCATGTACTAGCATTCTGACTGACAGCTAGACCATTTTGATCAGTGTTTCCTGGCACCTGTACGTATGTGTGTATGTAGGTAACTCACATATCTTAAAAAGTATGAGTCGTACAATGTTGAAATTTTATCAGTGGCGGCTCGTGGGATACAGCAAATACAGCCCGGCTGCACTTAAAATTATCAGCACATACTTTAAAATAATTTATTGTACTAATTTTCCTAAATTCAGATTAGAATTGTGGAATTCCTATGGTAAATTAAAAAAATCTCCGGAAAAAACCAAACACAAAAAAACGTATTGTGGCCGGATCGCTCATTCAGAAAAAAAGCACTTTAATCTTCCCGCAATTCAATTGGTAAAATCTTTGGTTCAGCCCAGAGCGCTGAAAAGAAAATTGGCAGCACCGTTGCCATGACAACGACTACGTAAGCAGCCTCTCCGCCATAGGGAGTATGCAGCTGATACAGCCGATGAAAGATTTTTTAACGGTGGCTGAACTTGAGAACTCGACTAACTGATTGGCTCGCACGAGAAGGAGGGAGGGGGCAAGGAGAATATATGTTTGGAAAACTCTGGACTTTATACTGCTGAATTTATCAAGAAGGTAAGCCTGAATAGACGCTTATGAATGGACAATTACCCATCAAAGTAGTATTGTTTTTAAGTAAGCAAGAACTGGCATTTAGAGGACATGGCAAGCGAGAAAATTCTTTAAACATGTGAAATTTTAAAGAGCTTTTAAAATTATTGATATCTGAATTAAAACAACGCCTTTTTATGGGGACATCACTGACGGATTTGCATGTTTAAAAGAAAGGAGGATTGATTTGACTTATAAAAAATAAGTAAGTTTTCTTTTTTTTCTTCTCAAGTTATCGTTACAAAAGAAAATTCTAAGGAAACTTCGAATCAGACACGGATTAATGCAATTTTGAGGATAAGACCGGCTGGTTGAAATTTATGTCCATTTTATGGAAGTAAAATAGGAAGTCTTACATTTTTTTTATTTCTTTTTCCTCGGTGAGGGCTTAATCCGCCAGCTTTCGAATTCAGTAACAAAAGATTTTCCAATCCTGTCCGGAGGAAAGGGGGGGGGGGGGCTCATATGCTTCCGGCTGCACTAACAGTTTTGACCACGGGCCGCCACTGAATTTTATATTTAGGATTGTTGTAACATCTACATCCATACATTATGCTTTATGGGCAGAAATTCACTAAAGTGTAATTTAGAGATATTAAGTTATTTCAAATGAATCAAAAGTGATATATGTTGTTAAGGATTACAAAATGAATCTTGCCATCAAAAATGGTATCTTTATCATTTACAGTTCTACAGGAGCACTCAGAAAAATTCCAACAAATTACAGCCAATGGCAGTTTTAGAAACATTCATTCATTTCAAGCAGAATAACATCTTACCATATGGTTGGATAATGGTCCGGTGACGATCAGACACCTCCCTCAAAAACTGCGTCAAAAGTCTCCAAACTTGGCAACTTTTGATGTATATATTTCATTCGCATATCTCAAAAACTATTAGTCGTAGATTGCTGAGATTTTATATATAAGAGATTTTATATATAAGATTGTTGTAACATCTAGTTGTACACCTAGATTTTTTATTCCAATCTACTGGAGAGTTTATTTACAGGACCACCCAAAAGAATTTTGGTACATGCATGTATCCTTGCAGTCTGCCAAGACGAGTGATTTTTCGCTTTGATAAATCCAGGCTGCATGAAATCATGATGGTTCCGAATACAATTGGCTACAGTTTGCTCGCACATTTTCCGAAAAAATAATATGGCACGAATGTCTATCAGGATAATATGCAACTACCAGAATTCCAATACATTAATGTCTATAGACATCTTCAAATAGTGACGTAGCCAGAAATTTTTCATGGGAGGGGTTGTAACTCACATATATGTATACATGTGTGTGGTGAGGAAGTGAAGAATATACATTTTGTATTGCAAAAATTTCAGGGTGTGTGTGTTGTGATCCCATTTTCTCCCCCCCCCCCCCGGCTACGCCACTGTCTTCAATATATTATATCTGTAGTCGTTCATTGTTTGGTCCATGCACAGAATCTCGCTATTTGTCATCCACTGTGTTTATCATCCAAAATATCGCTAATTAACACCAAAAATAATTATGCATTTTGCATGACTCTTAATCTTTTAACTGTAGAATGTTGAAATTTTGTATTTAGAACTATTGTAACATCTAACTGTGCTTTTGATTGCTGTGGACTGAGTAATTTATTTACAGGGTGACCCAAAAGACTTAAAATATATTAAGGGTCTATAGATACCAGCTGTGATGAATAACTGTTTCAGCTGTGACTGAAATCTCGCTATTGCAAGCTTATTGGCTTTTGTCAAAATATTGCCCAATTAACTGAAACAAATCTTTAAAATTGAACTCAGCTTGGCGGTAAACTTTAGAATTGCAGTATTTTGTCTCTTTCAAATGAAATAAGTTTAGATGAAGTGCCCCGAAAATATTTCTGGTTTAATAGAGGTACAAGGAAGTCATGTGGTGTCCATATCAGATTTATTAGTTCAATGATTTGATATTAAAAAAAAAAATAATAAAAGGAGTAGTATATAGATTTTTACAGTTATATTCTTCCATGATGATTGTATGTAAGAGAATTTTTTCCAACATCGTAAATTACAGTGTTACTTGAAAATATGTTTTCACATAATTTACACAGGAACCAGACTACATGCAAGCGATAGATATTAAAAAATTCAGATGTCAGTCAGTCAATTTAAATTACTTTAGAAGTTATTTACAAAAAAATTGAAAGAAAAAAAAAGCATCATATTTGACAATATTTGGTTGCGTAAAATGATTTAGGTTCTTGAATCTAAACAGCAGATAAGAACAGTATTCATAGAAAAATTGCTAATGGCGTATTATCCCGGCACTCAAACAAGACAAGCAATTTCTCGCCAAGATAAATGCCGATCACATGAAATTATTAATGGTTTCGAATAGGATTGGCAATAGTTTCCAGCACATTTGATGAAAAAATACCAACTTTGTCGGAAATGACCACCGGGATAATACGTAAGTACCAAAAAATCTTCAGAATAATTTCTAATCCTAATATCAGCTCCATGCAGAACAGAGTGGAAATAGTTTTAGGTAAAAGAATAAGGATTTATTTTAACAAAGTACAGTTAACCATTTAATCATCTGTCCATGGACACGAGAACAACAACAGTATAACCTTGATTTCAAGAAAGTCAAAGAAACAACAGAAAGAATTGAGATAAGATGGTGAAATAAAAGAGGGTGTCAGTTTAATAGAAAAAACACATTTATTCAAGATATTTAAGTTCCACTCCATACCTAATTCAGAATACTGCAAAAGAATAAAAAGGCTGGTAGCCAAGTTTAGTGATTTTGAAAAAGTAGATTCTACAGTGGGGTTTTTTTTTTTTTTTTTTTTTTTTTTTTTAGCATAAGCAACAATAAGTAATCATACATTAACACATCACATGCCAGTTTCAACATAAGAAACTTCCTGTTTTATTTATTTATTATTATTATTTTAATAAACCAACCACTGGTACAAAACTAGTTCTGTAAACAATGTATAAATTGAATTGTTAATCAAAATATATTTTAAAAAAATAATTAACAAACCAATTCTTTCATGTTTTTGATTGATTTATTCTAATGCACATTTAATAACAGAAACCACACCAGAAAGTGTTATCCACAGAAAGCATGCACTAAAATTCATGTCAATCTAAGGATAAACCTATGTAGTCATAATCATAGCTTCAAATTACATCGGAGACAAATTATCCATATATTTAAAAATCATGAAAAAATATCACAATCCTAAACTAGAAAGAATATCTAATTTTGCAATTAGAGTTTAATTAGTTGCTGACAACTTTAAAATTTCTTCCATATTTCTAAATAAATAATGTACATTCTTTCGTGCACAGTCGTGGATCGCTGTCTTCTAAACTGACGAAGTGGTTATTTTCACCACCGTTTCAAGGCCATACAACCGGAAGTAGGAAGAAGGAAGAAAGCATCGCCAAAGTCGATCTTGAGCTGTTTTCGCCAAGAATATTATTTCGCCAACCATTCCGCGCGTATTCGTATCGTTAACGTTGTTTTTTCCCGCTGAAACAGGAGCTGGCCCTGGCTGTGTTTTGATTTGTATGAATCGCCGAATCGTATATTCTTGGTATTAAATCTTATTATACTGTTCCAATTTGGTACAGCTTTAGTATGGTCCCTTTGGCGCACTTTATTTTTGGCGACTTTTTTTGGCGCGATAAAGGATGCCAATATGGTAACCCCGCCGTCGGATGTTCCGGAGCGGTAACCCTAACCTCGGGCGAAAAGTGGATTCTTCCGTGACGTCACGGATGTGCTCGTGTACGTCCGGCAAATCGTGACCGTTTGTTTCTTTCATGAACTTTTTGAGCCCCGTGTATTTCTTAGCGCGGGAGGTTCGTTCGAATGGTTGATCTGCCATGTGCTTTATGGTTTTATTTTAATGGCTTTATTTAACATTAAATTTTATTATTATTTAATTATTTTTGAAATTTTAAAACGCTGTTCAGGTTCATACTGACTGTTTACATACAGTTTTGTATGAATAAGCTTTCTTTTGATAGTACGTTTCAGATTAATATTTGCGTTCTCCATTGTTTATTTGTTAAGGGTAGAAGCAACAAATAATTACGTTATTAATATTTTATACAGTGAAATAATTTTAGATATTTTGATTTTATTATTTCCATATTGCAATAATTTAGAGATTTTAATCAAGGTATGTGATAAGCATTGTTTGTTTTTATTTGTTATTATTACCTTTGTTTATTTGTTAATGGTAGGAGCAACAAATAATTCCGTTATTAATATAATATTTGATATTTTGATTTTATTATTTCAATATTGAAACAATTTAGCGATTTTAATTAAGGTATGAGATAAGCATTGTTCGTTATGATTTGAATTAGTTCTTTATTTTGCTTACGTAGTCTTTTGTCAGAATGCTAAAATGTATTTTAATTTTTTTGTCTTTTTTATTTGTTATTTTTGTGAGGTATTGCCTTTAGAATATTATTTGTTTGCATTGTTTAATTTAATCTACTAAAAAGAGAAAGGGGGGGGGGTTGAGGGGGGGCACAGCCCCCCCTCACACAAAGAGAAAAGTTATTAAATTTTATTAAACCGAATCTATATGTACATGTAAGCTTGTTATCTGTTTAATTTTTTTTTCATAAAAATATTTATAAAGCCATTAAAATAAATCATAGCAAAATTAACAGCGACGATCAATTATCTCGGAACCAGCGCCATCCGATCCGCCATATTGTTTACAATTGGCATCGGCAAGGCAAACTTGGGTTGGCGACAAGATTTTGTCGCCAAATCAAAAAATCGCCAAAAAGGGACCATACTAAAGCTGTTCCCCTTTTTCTTGTAAGTTTATCTTTTTTATTTAATTTAAAATACCAAAGTGGTTCGTAGCTTGTTTAGTTTTGTTATAACGCAAATGTTATGCTAAGAGTGCGTTTTGCATTATCGCCAAAGCTCGCCAAAGCTACTTGTTGTGTCTGTAAACAAAACCTTGTTCTTTAGCAGTGGCGGATCCAGAAATTTTTTTTGGGAGGGGCTAAATTTTTTAAAAAGCTTATTTCATCCAATTAAAATGTACTATAAATCAAAATTTCACTCCAGACCAATGTATTAGGCTTTTGGGAGGGGCTAAGTAATAAAATAGGATCATTTTAGCTATTTAAAGTGTATAATAAAGCAGAATGTTGCCCTTGAGCAATCTCTTTTGGGGGAGCTGAAGCCCCCTAGCCCCTCCCCTGGATCCGCTACTGTTCTTTAGCATTAAAAAATGTGTTTAAAAAAGCAATACACAACATATATGTTAATAAATTTAATTAAGCATCTTGAATATTGTTGTATACCTAACATTATTTTCGCAATCATAATAAAATATTAAAGTTTGTCACTAATTATGTTTACTTTAACGAAATTTTGCTTACATTCTGCATTATCTAAATGCAAATAAAGTACTATTTTTATTTTGAAACATATTTTAACTAGTGAATTTTTTTATACAGAAGATTTTGATTATAATTTAGATCATTAAAAAAAGAACTAACATAAACTAGGCAGTTTAAAGAAATTTTTAAATTCTTATTGGTAAGTAAGTACTAGAATTTGGTTTAATTATCAAACATAAATTTATATGAGTTAATTATGAAACTAAAATCATGTAAATTTTTCGATACTTATTCTGTAACTGTTTTTTGTTGTGACTACTTAAATAGATACTTATATAATATTAATTACTTTATAACAGACGAATATGAGAAGAAATTTTCTTATGTAATTTATTACACTAAGTTTTTCTTAAAAGATACTTCGTTTTATTGTTTTCTATTATAAAGATTACATGCTGTAAGTAGCTGGGGTGGATTGAGAAATCATTCAAGGGAGGGTTCATTTTGTGCCTGGACAAATATATATACAGTCTATTTTGTATATCATATTGCAAATAAGGAGAAATAAAACAGATTTATTTCCCTGAATTTATGAAATTGTGGTGTATTGTATATTTCAGGAAAAGAGTTTAAGACAAAGTTAATTTGAACTACTGAAATAGGAGACTGTCCCTTCTCAATTCCTGAGTGTTTATTCGGAAATTTTTGTTAAAATTTCTGGCTGTATACTTGAATATAGTAGCTGTTGTTTGCTGTGGAATATTGGAAATAAATTTTAGAAACAGTTAATTTTTTATGAATTTTGTGATGGATTTTCACTAAAACATATAGAGAGAGGCAGATTCTTTGATGCTATATTGTCTGAGGTTAAAAAAAAAAATAGCTGTCAAAGTAATAGAGATGCACCGAATATTCAGTTGGTATTCGGTATGCTCAGATTTAAATCTAAATTCTGTTGCTTTTCAATTTTTCTTAAATCTTATGACACATTACTTTAACCTTACTATTACTAACTCATTTAAATATGAAACAGTAACCAGAAAAAAAAATCCCTCATAATATTAAGCGTTCATAAATATGTAAAGTCAATTAACTGCCAATTTTAAAAATATATACATAATAGTTGCTAAAAAAACAATTATCATCATTCGACAAATATTTAAAAAGGTGACTAATAATGTATAAAGGTTGGTTGTTTGATTGATTATGGCAACACTGTATGAGGGTGATCTGCCTAGCAAGAGGATGCCTTGAGTGGAGGACTTTTTATGTTGGTTCCAGTGCATATTCACGTTACATTTGAAGAAAACCACCCAAAACTCCAGACCGCTAGATTGAGGGTCACCCAGCAAGCCTCAAACCCGGGTCCTACACACTGACTATCTGCCAGTGCTCACTGCCCACTCCACTGGTGGGCAGTATATAAAGGAAACAATTAGATATTAAATTTTGCAGTATTTTATTGGCTGAAGATTTACACCATATGATATGAAATATTAAATATGTTTAAAAACAAACTAGATAAATATGAACAAAATTAGGAATTTATTTGCTTTTGGAATGATGTATTATATTTTTTATTTGTTTTAAAGTAATAATTATACTTAATGTAGATAAATTTAGAATGTTAAATGGAAATGCAGCAAGCAAAACAAAGCAGATGTTGCAAGAGCAAGAGGCAGAAAAGAGAGAACCTTCTGAAAAATATCTAACTGGAAAATTAAATCATAAACACTGTGATGTAAACTGTTCCAATTGCTTAATATTCTTTCTTGAGTAATATGTTTATTTTCTTTGTATAGTGCCATTTTGAGGAATCCCAGTTTAAGTATCGTGCAGATGGATGGAAATGCTTAAAACCAGATGCAATACCTACTCTCTTTGATGTTCCAAACAAACCTTCCTCACTAACTCCAAGACGTCAAAAAGGAATAGGTTGTCCAAGAGAAGAGTCCATTTTACAAGGAAAGAAAGTTGATAAGGTACTAATATTCCTAATAGTAAGCATAAAGCAAATATATGCCAGTAGTACAGCGAATTCCCGATTATTTGTGGAATTGGATGGTGCGGATATAGTTCAGGTATCGATCCAGGAATTTTTTCCAAGGTCCCATTATTGTGAAAACGGTTTATTTTTGTGAATTCTAACTAGTATTTTGGGGAATTTTCATGCATATTTTTGTGAAAATTATTTTCTTTTAAAATAATTTACAAAACTAATCAAAATATAGGACAAAATTTAAATAAAAGGGCCATTTTCATCGACTGTATTTTTGTGAAGGGGCCTTTTTAATCGATTGTAATTTTGTGTAAGTGCGGTTTTAATCAATTGTAATGTTGGGAAGAGGCAGCAAAGCGGACCTTAATCTTCGTCTGAATCAATCCCTGTGATAAGCTGATTTTGCAGATAATCTAAAATAATTAAAACGGGAATAAATCAACCCAAATTGAACAATTTACTTATGATGGGTAACATAAACACACATTTTTAACATATTGATGTATACTTGTTTGTAAAAAAAATTTTTCTCATTGAAGAAATAGTTCAAAATCATCCTTGAAATGTTCAGGGACTTATTCGTTTCAACTTAATTTATCACCATAAAGACAAGTTTCCCTTATCTCGTAGCATTGTTTGAACCTCATCAGCTTCACGTGTTGAAATAGAATTTATGTTTTATTAAAAAAATCTTGAAAACTCATTTCAGAAATAAATGCCATCTCAAGGGGTGCGTAATAAGTAGGACCATAAGGATTAGGGTGCATCAAAAAAACTTTTTCTAAAATTACAATTTTTTTTTATGCTCTGTTGAGCCACCTTTGAATCAAACTAAAATTGAGAAAATTCACATAGTATTATGGGTTCAAAGGGTCACTTTTCTGCACCCCCTTCTGCATTTCCATTTCAATTTTGACATGCTTGCTAAATTTACAATTTTTCAAGCTCTGACTTTCACCTTAGATTTGAATTAAAATTAAAGTAATAATAATAATTCTTACAGCTTTAAAAAATTTCTTTGACAGAACAAAGAAAAACTGTTTAGAAAACAATATTTGAGTTTTTTGTAACTAAATCTATTAAAATCTTTGAAAATTTTATTCAGTTGTAATCATTAAATTATATTAATCTGTTACAAGTTACAATCTAAATAAAACTAATAAATATTTATTTCTTTAGGAAACTATACAATCACATAGACTCACAAGAGTCACAAGAGTTAGAAGATGAAAATAAGAAGCTTCATGCAGTGCTTTCTTCTTTTCTCACTGAAGAGCAAATTCAAATACTTAATGGTGAAAAAAACACCTGGTCTAACAAAAGCATAATTCAGGGCTTAAAATTCAGATTTGCATTAGGTAAAGATGGTTTGAATTACCTTAGGTCAACTGGCTATCCATTGCCATCATATAGCACACTAAACAGAAGAATCCAAGATTTGAAACTTGATTTTGGAGTTATGGATAATCTTGTGACTCTTTTGAAAACAAAAGTTCATAGCATGTCCCCAGAAGACAAAAATTGTTGCATTTTGTTTGATGAAATGGAAATTGATACAAATCCAGATTTTGATACAACTAATAAATGTTTTGTAGGCAACACAACTCTGGGAAATGCATGTGCTGCTAATCATTATTTGATTCTTATGCTTAGAGGCCTGAAGCTGACATGGAAACAAGTAATTGGGCATGAATTGACTGGGCCATCAACATCAGGTGAAGCAATGAAAAGTTTTGTCTATCATGCCATTCATGCTGCTCAATCAATTGGTTTGAGAGTTAGGGCTTCCACATCTGATATGGGTTGCTCTAATAGAGTCCTATGAAACTCTTTAGGTGTTTCTGTCACCCGAGACTACAGGAAAACTAATTATGATGTGGGAACCTCTGATACTATTCATTGCTTAGCTGACGTGCCACATCTGTTAAAAAATATGAAAAGTGCATTGTTAAGAAGAATGTTTATTTTGCCGACAGATGTGTGTACTGAAAATGACCTACCCACACGTCATGTTTGTGCTTCTTACATAAAGCAGTTGTGGATATCAGAAATAGAGTGTGAGTCCTCTTTAAGGTCACTACAGCACTTAAATCGATCTCACCTATTTCCATCACACTTTCAAACAATGAATGTTGCGACAGCAGTTCAGTTTTTTTCTCTTAAAACAGCTGCTGCTTTGGAAAAGGCTGTTGCATTAAAGCAGATTAGTGAAAATGCATTGACAACAGCATGGTTTATCAGACTTGTAAATGAATGGTTTACATTGATGACTGCGAGACACTGTAAACAAGGAATTACCTTGAAAAATAAGGAGGAAAAATTTAAATTTTTGAACTCATTCATTGATGTTATGCAGCATAGTCAGTTTGGTAAGGGTTGGAAGCCCGTACAAACTGGGACTATATTATCGACAACCAGTGTAAAACATCTTGCTGAAGACTTGTTTGCTGAAGGTTATAAATTTATCTTGCCTGGCAGATTAACACAGGATTCAGTGGAAAACGTGATTTCACAAATCAGACGGAAAGCAGGTGCAAAGCCTACGGCATTACAAGCAAAACAAGCTCTAAGGTTAATATGTATATCCCAGTTTATTTCAGAAATAAAGAACTCCAATTATGCTTTTGAAAGTGATAAATACTTGTTTGATGCTGATGTGCTTAGTTCAAGGAACATAACTTCTAACAGTCCTAAAATAACAGGAAATGCCAGTTGCTCATGGGATCAGACCTCAACTTCAAACTATGCAAACCTACCATATCAGAATTCTACTAAAACAGCTTCTCAGGTTTCAACTGAAGTTACCAAAAGTGATAGTTTGAAAATTCCCACTTTATCTACAGCTGTTAAAGAAAATGATATTCATTTTATTGCTGGAGCAACATTACGTTATATTTCCAGTCAAAAAAGTTTTTGCATTAATTGTCAAACTGCTATTAAAACTTCTGAAGATGAGCATGCTCCTATTATTGCAAGGCACAAAACTTTACTCACAGAATACTGTAATATGGGAGGATTGATGAGACCAAGTTCTGGTCTATATCGAATATGCTGTGAGACTGAAAAAACATTTCAGACATATAAGAAGAATTTGCTTCAAGATCAAGTACCAATAAACAAAGATTTTATTGAGAAAATAAAGGTTAACTGCCAGAATATTATTTTACCTGAATGCTGTAACTTAAAAGAAAAAATAATAAATTATTATATCACAGTTAGATGCAAGAGTTTAAAGAAACATATAGTTAATAAAAGAGCACATGAATTGTCTTATGCATCAGCATCAGTAAATAAAAAGCAGAAAATGAACTAAAGTTATCATCAAATGTATGTTTTGTTTTATCTTTATTGCATGTGTATTTTAACAGTTTTATTTTGTGTGTTTTTATCTATTCAAGAAATTGTTCTCAACTAGGATTTGACACAAAATTTTAGGTTTAAAAATTCGTTCTTAAATGCATTCATCTGATATCGACAGTATTCCATTATTTTTAGCTTATTTTTTCATTTTTGTAACAGCTCATATTTAAAAAAATCTATTTCTTAACAATTATTTTGATCAATTAGTCAACTATTAATTTTGTAAAAAAATTGCTAGCTGTTTAAGTTTTATAATAACAAATATTTTTCCCCATGTAGTTATGTCATTTATATTATAAATAGAGTTTTGTAGCCCATTTTTATTTTTCCCCAAAGAAAATATATATTTGCATTGTGTAATTTATATAAGAGTTAATAGTTAGCTTATACTGAAACTAAATCAATTGTAATAAATCAAATTGCTTTTTTTTTTTTCATATCTGCAAACACTTTGACACCACATTGTTCGTCAAATAGAAATTATGGGAGTGTGCTCATCTCCCTGCTAATCACCCTGCATAAAATCATCCAGTGGTTCGATTACTTATAAAATCCTACAGTGAAAGCGAACCAAAAAAGAAAAATATATTGTAGAGTAGAATTTTCTCCCAGGACTGATCTCTTCAGGACTACACCCAAGGTGAACAAAAACACTTGTTTGAATGTCTGTGTTGTAGCATCAAACCTACAGGGCAGCTCAGGAATTTTGAAGTAACGAACCTATGCACGAATAAGCATAGGAAAAACATATTATTGATGTAAGTGCATGCATACAGAATGTCATTTATGTTTTCATGTCAAAATGACAGATGCATGTTATCAAACAGAGCAGGAAGTATATAATACAAAACCATGATTTTAATCAACAATAAAATTTGTAATGTTGAAATCACTGAATTTCAACATTAAATGTATCTTATGAAATGTATTTTTGTAAATAAAACAATTTAATTGCAAAAGTTTTTATTGGTTTATTGATTGGAAAAAGTCTAATAATAATTATTTTATATCTACAATCCCCCCTTTTTCAAGATTTTTTTTCTTTGTTTCATTTCTCTGCCCTTTAAGTTCATATTCCAACAACAACAAAAGAAAAAAGTTTTTCACCCTTCCATTGCTTTTTTTTTTCTTTCATATATAACAACTCTGCTCCTGAAATCCACATACCTTGGACTTTAACCCTTTGTGCAGGTTTAATTTCTTCACAGAAAAAAGTGGAAAAAAAAACATTTTTTTAAAGATAATTTTAAAAAGTACATTTGTTGAATAGATGTCAATATAGGGCCCTATTTGTTGGTATGTTATGCTAGGAGGCAACTAGATTAAAAAAAAAAAAGATTCTGACATAACAATTTTTTTTTTCTAAAAAGCCTCATGTCGAGTAAAAGTATTATTTGTCATTTCAATACTTTTTATTAACAACAACCACATGTAAATAATAAAATGCCTGTTTTGATACTCAATTTATCCTAATTTATTGCTGTATATTTTATGTTTCTTATTTAAAAAAATTAGCATCAGTTGAAGATATTCCAAAGTAATTTTGTTTGCCATCTCATAATACATTAACCATCTTTAAATTTTTGAAACTTTTCACTTATATAGTGTAAAATATAATAGGGTGTACTATAATATAGTGTAAAATATAATAGCAAAGGGCCAAAGTTTTATTTTAACAGCTATGTTATTTTACAGAAGATTTTCCCTTAAGGGGATTATTCTAGGCCACTTCCCCTACTTTTAATATGGGTATCTACCAGGCGTAAGCGTGAAGTTTTCAAAATTATTGGGGGGGGGGGGCAGGCCCCACAACCACATATATTCACGTCAGTGGCATAGCCAAGGGGGGGTAGGGGTTCATAACCACCCCCATGAGGAATTTTTTTGCCATACAAAATGTATATTCTTCACTCCCTTATCATACACCCGTATACATGTATTTGAGTTGCAAAAGTCGTAACCCCCCCCCCCCCCCCCCCACACACACACACACACTTGAAAAATTTCTGGCTATGTCACTGATTCACGTACATATAACTTACTCATAGCTGCCAACTACTACGGAATATAATATACCACTTTTTCTACATGATTTTTCGGCTTAAAATATAGTAAAATTTTTGTGCTGCGAGCACGAGCAGGTTACTATTTTGGGAAAAATAATTTAAAAATATATTGTTTACAAAAAGTGCTTAATTATATTCCATAGTAGTTGGCAGCTATGACTTACTATATATAAGTGTAAATTATTGGAGGCGCTCGATCTCTATGGGTCCATAGAATTCTACACCTATGTAAGGTAAGTATCCATGTTAGTATCTTCCTACCATGTTATAAATTAAAAATAAAAGCAAAGTAAAAAATACAAAGGAGGGAAAAAAAAAACATTTTCGATGAGATAGTGCATTTTAGACACATCTGAACTTTTCTTCATTTCATACTTTACATTGAATAATCTGATTTTAATTAACCAGAGCCTGGCGAGGGCAGCTTATAGTAACATTTTGTGTTACATGGCATCACAAAGAATACTAAATCAAGATTGAAATCAAAAGAAGAAAATATTTAAAAGTACAAGTAAAGGTTTTTTTAAACATTTGTAAATGGCATGAATACTTTTTTTTAATGTTAGTATAAATTAGTTTTCTGTATTTAGTGATAAATTATTGGGTGGACTCAGCCCCTATTCACAATTTATTGGGGGGGGGGGGGGCTCGAGCTCCACGGGCCCATATAACTCTACGCCTATGCTACCAGGTCAAGAAAGTCACCGAAAAGTAAAGAAATCCCCAAAAAAGTCAAGAAAACAGGGTTCCCATATATAAAATATGGGTGAGATTTTCTCACTTTTCCAAAACTTTTGAGTGAGATTTTTTAAAAACTTTAACATCATTAAAATTATTTAAAATATAAATGTGATAAAAGTCAATATTTATTCATCCTCCAATTCCTTTTACATTCATAATTACGATCCTTTTCCGAAAATATCGATTTTCCGTTACATTGCTTTTTACATTGTTTTTAATTATTATCTATAAATATTTCATACTTGTGTGTAGGTAAAGCATACATTAAAAAAAAAAAAATGTACTATTTGTTCAATCATCAAAATTATTTAAAATATAAATGCAAATAAAAGTGATAAAAGTCAATTTAATCATCCCCCGTCTCCAGTTACATTCATATTTCAGATCACTTTCCGAAAATATCCATCGATTAAAACTAAAACGGCTGAATATGCCAAAGTAGCGAAAAGTGCGCCAAAGATAGCAACCCCTTAGTTTCGGTTTGGACAACTTTACGAGACGTAAGCCGGCCTGTATTATAGGGGCTCTAATTGCGAAGGCCCCGGCTCGCCGAGAGGGGGCCATGTTGCTCCGCCACATGACGTCATTGCGGCGTCTTAGCGGTGCGGTACGACCAGTATGAATGATTCCTTGCTCTCGTGCAGAGCGCAATCAGTTCATTTCAGTACATGAGATTTGTGACACTTGAAAGATGGTGGCAGAATAGACCCCATGATTCGGAAGTTTCGAAACTACGGGATCACGTGAAGCAACTGTGGGCCAGCTGGTGTAGAGTAAGTTTCGGCCCACACTTAGAGAATACATAACTTATATTTTCTTCTGTTTATATGAAATTAGGTCTCAGTTTGATCATGGGCGTGATAAAATAACAGCATGTGTTTGGACTTTAATCGTTACTGAGTTTTAAAATTCATTATTTTTTTTTCACTAAGTGGTTCTATAGGTAAGATTTCTTTTTAAAATTTATTAAAACACTAACCCCTCTTTTTTCTCTTGCTTGTTCTTAATTACGTAGAGTTTCTCCATATATTAGTGTGCATAAATTGCTGTCATCTGTTTCTTGTTTTCAAGCGATCACCTCCTAAAGCTGGAGAGTCAGATCTGGAAAGCTTTTTAAAAGTTGTCTTCAAATTACTTCTAAAATATTTTTTTACCTCCCCCCCACACCCCCCCCCCCAAAAAAAACGGGATTTTAAATAAATATTTACATTTACTGTGTGAAATATGTTCCTTTAAAGAAAAAAATCTTATTTTTTTTTGAAAAAATCAGATGATTATTCATGACCATAAGGAGTTACATTGATCTTGTGTTCTATGGATTCACATAGTGCTACAGAAGCTACGGATAGGATAAGTGCTACAGAATATTTTGACGTTATAAGACAGTTATTAAGATAATCACTTACGATGAAGGGGATTATGTTGAGGAGGTTCCACCAATATTACAAGGCCGGTCCTAGGTATTTTCCTATGTGGAGCAAACTGGAAAAATGCCCCCCCCCCCATGCCATAAAAAAAAGATCAGCTGGGAAAGATTTAAAGATTTCAGAGCAGGTAAAGGCTCAAATTGTGGGAATGAATGTTCTGGAATGAGGACCAGTATGTGCGAATGTGGGAATTGTGGCCTCCCGAAATGCAAAATTCTATTATTTTAGGCCCGCTGTTCTAAATCCCTGCTGTTTCGATCTATCTCGTTCCGATTAGAGGCAAGCAAAGGCTTCGCCCTCGCAGGCACTCTATAGCAATACACTTTGACTTTGATCTGCTCTGTCTCTCCATTGTGTGGAGGGTGGGTTCTGTGGTTAAGCACATTCATTTTTTGATGAGGGACCCCGTTGGGTCATAAAACTAGCACGAACAATGTCCCATACTTAGAGGAGTTTTTTTTTAAATAGAGTTCCGATTAAAAAAAAAAAAAAGATCGAGATAAGATTTGTAGTCTCGGAATGTAGGTGGTGCTTTTGATTAACAGAGCCTATTGGTGTTACTCAGGGGATCCCACGGGGAGGTTGGCTCTTTTTATCTCCCACTTTATTTTTTTTTATTATAATTTTTTTTAACAATGTTACATCATTATATACATTATTACAGATATCAAATTTGGTAAAATCATACAAGCCGGTGCCCACCCCATGTAAACATGGCGACAGTCGCTGGAGCTTGGCGGCCGCCAAGCTCCAGCGACTGTCGCCAACCATTTTCCACTATCAGCACATTAAAATTGCACATATATTCCACTAAAAATGAGCAACCAGTGGACCGTTTTTAACTAAAAAAACCTCAGTGGATTCAGCAACCTAGTTGTACAGCTATCTAAACTAGGCAATCAGTGGTCCGTTTTTAACTAAAAAAAACCTCAGTGGATTCAGCAACCTAGCTGTACAGCTATCTAAACTAGGCAACCAGTGGCCCGTTTTTAACTAAAAAAACCTCAGTGGATTCAGCAACCTAGCTGTGCAGCTATGTAAACTATGCAACCAGTGGACCGTTTTTAACTAAAAAAACCTCAGTGGATTCAGCAACCTAGTTGTACAGCTATGTAAACTATGCAACCAGTGGACCGTTTTTTACTAAAAAAACCTCAGTGGATTCAGCAACCTAGTTGTACAGCTATGTAAACTACGCAACCAGTGGACCGTTTTTAACTAAAAAAAAACAACAACAGTGAACTAAGCAACCTAGTTGTACAGCTAATGTAAACTGGGCAAACACTGGCCCGTTTTCAACTCAAAAAAACATCGGTGGATTAAACAACCTAGTTGTACACCTCTTATAAAGTCAGTATGATTAGAATAGCACGTAAATAGCACTTACGAAAACATAAACACTTCAAATATCAATTTAAAATTCACATTAAAAACCTTAAACATCGAAAGATTCGTTAAAAAAGAACACTTACCTCTATTTTTTTGGTAAATAACCGCTCAGAAATGTCCCCAACACCCACCGGCTTATAACGTACTATATTTCTAACAAACACCCACAAATTCTTTTCTTATATTAACATAACACATTTCATTCCCTTCCATCAATAACGCAAACAATTTCAAATTCCCAAACCTGATGAAACACGTATTCTTTATGGTTGCCAGTCACAACTACCACCGGCAGTTGGCGGTGCATCGCTCACTCTCGCGTCAGATTGTTCGCCAATGATTTGTAAACAAACCATTGACATGTAAACAAAGCACCGTATACGGAATATAGTCCTCAAATTTTCCTAACAGTTCAACTAAACCAAGGAAATTTCTATTTTTCGGTTGATATAATTTATCTGGGAAAAATCATACAAGCCGGTGCGCACCCCATGTAAACACGGCGACAGCCGCTGGAGCTTGGCAACCGCCAAGCTCCAGCGACTGTCACCAACCATTGTGCACGATCAGCAAAGTATTTTAACACATTAAAATTGCACATATATTCCACTTACAAAAACATTAAAACGAAATACAACGTCCATATTTAACCAAAAGAACGTCTGCAAATTGAGTAACAGGCAATTTAAAATCAGCAAACAGTGGACCGTTTTTAACTAAAAAAACCTCAGTGGATTCAGCAACCTAGTTGTACAGCTATGTAAACTGCACACCCAGTGGACCGTTTTTAACTAAAAAAACCTCTGTGGATTCAGCAACCTAGTTGTACAGCTATGTAAACTATGCAACCAGTGGACCGTTTTTAACTAAAAAAAACCTCAGTGGATTCAGCAACCTAGTTGTACAGCTATGTAAACTACGCAACCAGTGGACCGTTTTTAACTAAAAAAACAACAGTGAATTAAGCAACCTAGTTGTACAGCTAATGTAAACTGGGCAAACACTGGCCCGTTTTCAACTCAAAAAAACATCGGTGGATTCAACAACCTAGTTGTAGACCTCTTAGAAAGTCAATATTTTTAGAATAGCACGTAAATAGCACTTACGAAAACATAAACACTATCAAATATCCATTTAAAATTCACATTAAAAACCTTAAACATTGCAAAGATTCGTTAAAAAAGGGCACTTACCTATATATTTTTTTAAATAACCATTCAGAAATGTCCCCAACACCCACCGGCTTATAACGTAACACCAGCATGCTTTCTTTTATTTAGCTTTATATCACACTATATTTCTAACAAATACGCACAAATTCGTTTCATATATTAACATAACACATTTCATTCACTTCCATCAATAAGATAAACAATTTCAAATTCCCATACCTGACGAAACACGTATTCTTTATGGTTGCCAGTCACAACTACCACCGGCAGGTAACTTCACTTTGGCGGTGCATCGCTCACTCTAGCGTCAGATTGTTCGCCAATGATTTGTAAACAAAAACATTGATATGTAAACAAGCACCATATACGGAATATAGTCCTTTATCTGAAGTTCCTGTAATGGATAAATTATGTTCAACTAAATAAAAAGCTATCGACATCATTCTTTCTAAAATAGCAGACCATCGATTCCTTTTGTCTTCAATTTGTTTTTGTAATTCCTTATCAACACTGCTGAAGTTCTTTCACAATGTTGATACGCTTTGTACTATCCATCCGTTTGCTTAATGCTAGTCGATGATCTGGAGGTGTTTCGTGTTTCTGTAATCTATCGGAAATGTGAGCCCAATCATTAAACCCTTCTTTTCCCAAACTGGAAAGAGGATTTATGCAAAATAACGAACAGCAGAAACACAAGACTTTATCTGCAGACCGCGAATACACAAGCCATCGCCTCTGAAATCTTTCCCAATTCGGCATTACTCTATCAAAATGTACATTTGAAAAATGGCTCCCCATTGCATTTCTTGGTTAGTTATCATATGGCAATTTTCCGGAAGAAGGTCTCGAACAATAATTTCATCTCTTTTAGCAGAATCTATACATTTCCACTTAGCAATGTCTTCAAAATCAAAATCACTATCAACAATTTGTTTATCATTAGAATCCTTTTGATGCAGAGATTTCTGTACTTTCTTGACTAATTTCTTCACTAAAGAATTCTTCGGAAGAATGTTTGGCTAGCTGAATTTCATGATTAGTTTGAACATTTATTTTCAGATAATTAGCCATCTGTTTTGCACATTTTTCATTTTCTTTCTCCCTCTTTGTTTTCTTTGTCGATTTTGAAAACCTGACTTCTTTTTATAAGGCAATGACATGGATTTTAAATACTAAACTCCAAAAACCTCAAATGCACATTTGTAATCCTAATAATATTTGCAGAATAAACCCACACATGACGAATCATGGATGTTAAGGTGACCATACATCCCGTTTTAAATGGGACTGTCCTGTTTTTAGGTGGCTTGTCCCGTTGTCCCCAACAGTGGCTGTTCCAGAGGGGGGGGTCATGACCCCCCCCAAATGTTCTTCAACTAAGGGGGCCTAGATCAACCCCCCCCCCCAAAAAAAAAGAGGGCCCAAGACCAGCTTGGACAGGGGGCCAAAATTCAGAGGCCTTGCATACATTCTGCTGCTGAAAGAGAATTCCTTTTTAGAAGACCATTGGTCTCTAAAGAGAACTAGTTTATTTTATAACACTAAAGTATGCACACAATATTCTACGTGCTCAGATGTTGCTCTTTGGCAGAAAAATATGCAGCCGTTTTGTAAATATGTGCGTTCATCCATATCCATCCATATATGGAGGGCAAGGGAAGAGCGAGTCACAACGAGTGTGATTAACGTAAGGGTGGATGGGGTAGTCGCCCCGAACCCACAATAAAAGAAAACTCTCAAAATCAAAAAATGGTTTGTAGAAAAATGTGTGAATTGTGTGTTCGTAATACATTACACTCGTATTCAACCTCCCCCCCACACACACACCCTTTCAAACAGCCTTCCTCGTCTTCAAAAGCACTCTAAGGAGCACCTATGTTTGTAAATAATTAATTTATGGAATCCAAATCTAGTGTAACTACCACAAGACCATAAAAATTATAGAAGAGGAAGGGGGGGGGGGTCACGAGGGAAGCGGACCATACCTAAACATGGCCATATTACACATCAAGCTGAGTATGCTTCCCTATGGGCTATGGGCTCCAGAACGGCCTGCGTTAAAATTTAGAGGGAAAAAAAACCATAGTCAAATGTTATTAATGCCATTTTAGTGTTAAAATTTCTATACAGCATTTGTAACTCTGAAAAAATAATTCTGATTAATTAGCGACTTTGTACACAATAAAAAATTTCCGGCATTGTTAGCCACTACACTTCTTAATTGAAATTTCAATGAATATGTGCTAGAAAGTTTGAAGCTGACTATTTAGCTTTAAGTTTTATGTGCGCATTTCAGTGATGACCTGCATTAGACAGATCATTGTGATATATTTTGAAATTCAATAATGTAATGAGAATTTTTAGCACAATGTCTACTCGAAAGAGCTATGGTAATCGTAAGAAGGCTTAAAAAAAAAAAAAAAACAACAAAAAAACAAACCTTCGTAACCCTGTCATCACATTCTATGATTATAAGCTTTTAAATATGAAATTTGTTCCATAGGAAAAACTGTTTTTCCCTTCGAAAATGAATATCTGGAAGTAAGCAGTGCTGCAAAATTTAAGTATGGAATGATATCCTACGCATTAGTGCCAAAAACCCAGTGTCCTGTAAAACATTTTTCCGAAAACCCATGTTTCCTTTCAGTGTCCAAAAAAAATTTTAAGGGAAATCGCATGTTCAACTAAGCGCTGATCAGGTGTTTTCCATAGACGAAGCACCAATCCATTAATTAGTAGTGGCATATCTTTTTAAGTTTAAAGATGGGTATAGTAAGGGGTCAAGAACCATTATAAATTCTTAGTGTTCCGGGCATGAAAGCTATTAGTTTACCAGGGAATTGCCGACACCCCCAAAGGCCATTTTTCAGTTCCATTATGCGTTTCACAAATGAACAGCATATGGATTTGTTTTCGAAAAGCATACACATCTTGTATCTGCTTTCTGGTGTAGAACTCTCTTTAGGACTCCAAAGGTAGCAGACATTAACTAATGTTCCATTTTAAACCCAGACTAATTAAGTAAAAGGCTCAGTGTCGCCCATTTTGGATACAAGGAACTAAACTTGAATGCGAATTTTCTTATGTGTTGGAGACAAAGCACAAATGGGAAAACGAGTCTGCCTCTGCAAGACTAGAAATGAAAGGTTGTAAGAAAACGCTACAATGGACAAGGAGAAATGAGGGGAAAAACAATATAGCCCAATCATTTTAAATTGCTTATTAAAAAAATTATCTACCTTCCAGATTTTATGCTTATTATGCCTAATTAACTTTTTATAATAGAACTTTTTTTATTATAGGGGTGTCCAACTTATGATTTTCCACAGTTATAGTAATTTATCAGTGTTCAATTTTTAATCTTTTACCTTTATTTATTTTTATGTGTACAACATTTTTACTTTTTTGTATTTCAAACAATTTTTTTTTTTAATATTATCCAATTTATTTGAAACAATAACAGTGGCAGAGTGCTTAAGACCACTGAAAGTGGTAGATGGTGGCTAGGGTTCTGGCCTACCGCGCGGATGTCGATCTAAAGGTCGAGAGTTTTGGGTGGTTTTCTCCAGATGTAACGTGATTATGCTATAGAACGCCTTCAAATTTCTCCACCTAAAGCATGCTCCCCTTTAGATATATACCCCTCGTGTAGCTTTGCCTTAATCAATAACCTAATCTCGTTACAATAACAATTATTGTTACAATAAATCTCCAACTTTACTCTGAAAAGATATTTGTATAGTCTCATTAAAAGTCTATGTCGAAGAAACAAAATCTGCCTCACGATCTTGGTGGTACACCAGGTCCGTAACCAAGATGACGTGCTAGGTAGGGCTTTGAATCTAGTTTGGGGGGCTGACTAAATATAAGTATTAGTAGTTCGGGGGGGGGGGGGGGAGTTTAATGCAATTTTTATATCTTCATCTAGAATTTTTATTTCACAAAATGCCATCTTTAAAAGTATTTACCATTCATTCCATTAAAAATTTTTTCATTGAGATTTACTGCCAAATTCCAGTCTAAGGAACGTGGGATAAGCGTGGCGGCAGTTTTACGGTTTTACCTTAATCCCTCGGAATTCCTGCCCGAGTAGGAAATCAAGCTGTAAGTTTTGTGTTTTTGTCCTGCTTTGTGATTACACTAAACTTTTGTATTCATCAGTGAATATACTGAAATCTTTGAAAATCTTAGGGGGGCTGGGAGACTTCTAGGTAGGGCTCAGCCCCCCTAGCCCCCCCCTCTGGTTACGGCCCTGTGGTACACACACATGAACTGATTTCAGTGATTTCACAAGAGATTCGAAAAAATTAAGGATCATTTTTTAGAAGCTGCACTATACAATGAAATAAAATAATCGGTGAATTTTATGAACTTTTAGAAAAAAAATTCTTAAACATGGAATTGCCCAGAAACATTTTTCAAAAAGGGATACATTTAAAAAATTTCGATATTTAAGATTTTTTTAATTTAATTTTTTTTTTTTCGTATAAAGTTCGTAACTGATCTAAGTTTATCCTCTATTTCAATGTATAGTACAACTTGTAAAAAGAATTATGTATATTTCATTTATCCATAGAAAGGTTTTATGTGTTGTTTCTTTTAAGAAATATGACTAGATATTAAGGAACTTATTCAGTGAATTCGATTGTATGTCTAATAACTGTATATTTTATGTATATTTATCCAGATCAAATTTAATATACGCATGCCAGTTCCTTTGGTGCCTGAAGCTTGAAAATCTGAATAATTTTCATATCTAAATTCTAAGTTTTGAAAAGAAAGGAAAAAATATTTTTTCATCCTGAAAAAAAATTGTTCTCAAGAATTTCGTTTTTGTTAGAGTATAAAATATTTTTTCCATATCTCCAATGCCACCTATTCTCTCCTGTGAAGCACTGCACCAGGGAACAAACTCTTACTACTGGCCACTTTGGAGGATATGACGTCACTCCCTCCCCCTTTTCTCTCCGAGCGTAGGAGGCGAAGGGTTGTGCATGTATTTTTTCTCCACACTTCTTCTGCTTCTCCCGGCGAATGCGCGATGTGAGAACAGCTTTGCTCAAAGTTTACTGAACTTTTATATTGTTATGTATGTTAATTGTTTCGTGGCATATCTTTATTAAATGTATGTTCTCCAAACATGGATTTGTGTTTCGTCAGTGATTACTTCCAGTACCTCACAGGTTATGGACACAGCCCGCAGACCACAGCACTGAATAGAGAAAACTGATTTTCTTTGTCTGTGGAGAACACGCTTGGAAATGGCTTCGTTCGGAGCGTCGCGAATTGAGCTTTTAAGTAAAGACAATTACGAAACGTGGAGAATTTCGATGAAAGGGGTACTGATCAAAAATGGAAATTGGAAATACGTAAATGGAACACTCAAGAAACCAGTAGTTGATGCCACAGATCCGAAAACAGAAGAAGCGTATGAATTGTGGATAAGCTTTCCGAGATGGAAATAAGAATTGGTGAAGACTTGTTATCTGTGATGATGCTATACAGTCTACCATCAACATTTGAAAATTTCCGGTGTGCCATAGAGTTCCGAGATGAATTGCCTAAACCAGAAATACTTCGGATAAAAATCGTGGAAGAGGGCGACGCCAGACGACCGGATACTGACCGATCGGAAGTTGGAGCGTTCGCGGCGAAGCATCTAAAGCAAAAACCATCTTGGAAAACCGCTAAAGGTGTGAAAAACGAACTAAAGAAAAATGATTTATCCAAAATAAGATGTTTCACTTGCGGAAAAATAGGACATCGGTCATCTCAGTGTTATGCAAAGAAACAAGCAACAGGTTTCATGACATATGTTATATCAAACACTGCAGATAGCAGGACTTTCTCTAACGGTGAGGCAAAAGAAATGTGGTGCCTCGACAGCGGGTGCACAGCTCACTTGTGCAATGATGAATCGAAATTTGTTTGCATCGAAAAATCTGAAGTTGCAGAGCTAAAACTAGCTAATAACCAGACAACTAAAGTGACTGGAGCAGGAAATGTTGCAGTGAAAACCAAGATCGACGGAAAAGTGGAAGATATCATCGTTCACGACAGTTTGCTGATACCTGACTTGAGAACGAACTTGTTATCCGTTGCAAAGCTATGTGATAAAGGATTTACTGCGACTTTCACGAACTCTGGTGCAACGATTGAAAATTCTAACTCTAAATTTATTGCTGATCGGAAAGACAATCTTTATTATCTAAAAGTATGTAATGAGAATGCCAATCATGTAAGTGTATCCATTGATACAAAAAGCAAGGTTTGTGATATAACAAGGTGGCATTGTAGAATGGGACACCTTAATTTAAAAGATCTGATAAATTCAGCAAGTAAAGGTAGTGTTGACTCTAGATTAATTTGGCAGGGCGCAGCGCCCGGCTGCCTTTTTGTTATCTTTTTAGCGCCCGGCGGCCCTTTTGTCGTCTTTTTAGCACCGGGCGGCCCTATTTCTCTTCTTTATGCGCCCTCCTGCTTTTACATTTTTATTATTATTAGTAAACAACCAGCACTTTTTATTTCCTACATACCATTTGCGGCCCATCACGCTAATACGTTAATTAAAACGGTTTTACGATTGAGTACAATAATCCCATCATAAAAATAGGTTCGACTGAAAACGGCCCTTTCACAAAAACCGTCTATGAAATCCGATCTTTCCCACAAATGTAATTTATTAAAATGCTTTTTTCAAATATTCTACTCTTTCAGATCGAAATACTCCTACTGCCCTTTTCTTTGTTTTCTTTTGCGCGAGCCGAACAGCCGCGCGAGCCGTAACCCGAAAAGGCACCTCTTGTATGTTTTGTTTTTGCTGACTAAAGCGAGAAGCCCGATCGGCATTTCACTTAGGAGTTGGGGGAAGAAAATACGGTTGGGAAATTCAAAATTTTCTCAAGTTATCTAAAAATTTCTGATTCCATCTGTCAATCTTCAAATATCGGTGGCTACGTTTGATAAATATGTAGTTGCGAATTATCAAACGATCATTATACCAGAGTTCGTCGCCAGCTGTATATAATTATTGCTCTTCTCGATGTCTTTAATCGTTTCGCAACACTAGCAAGTCCTCCCCCCCCCCTAAACGATTTGCTCTTTTTAATCGGCTTTCTTAGTACATATTCGTAATGTATAACAGTTATTTACTAATCATATATAATTACAGATGATACAGAAAGAATGCCTTAGCAAAACGACGTTTTGCGATTCGAAAATTCGCGGGATTTGCTTGTTTGTTATGGCAAACCTAGACAAGGGATATCTTCTAAGGGGGGGGTGCCTTGGTTTGTGACTTTTTAAGGAGTTCTAATGTGTATTGACGCGTACATCTGGATGAAACCGACCAAAACTCCAGACCGACAGTCGCGCGGGCGGGGCCCGCTGAACGTGGGAACTTCAACACTTCAGCCGTGTACCATGTTCAGTGGCTTTATCTACTCAAATCCATCTGAAAATCGAGGGATTTGCGACGTTTTGGGAATACATCAATTGAAACACATTATGCTTTTGCCAAAATCAGAGCATAATAATGATCTTTTGCTTTAGCAATGTAGTGCTAGGGTTATTGGCGCCCGGTGCGGTCTTTCAGTTTGCCGCCCCATTCTTTCTAAGTTTCAGCATTCTGCCCCCATTTCGGCCCTTTAGTTTTCCACTTTATTATTTCTAAGTGGCAACCGCCAAGCTCCAGCGACTGTCACCAACCATTGTGCACGATCAGCAAAGTATTTTAACACATTAAAATTGCACATATATTCCACTTACAAAAACATTAAAACGAAATACAACGTCCATATTTAACCAAAAGAACGTCTGCAAATTGAGTAACAGGCAATTTAAAATCAGCAAACAGTGGACCGTTTTTAACTAAAAAAACCTCAGTGGATTCAGCAACCTAGTTGTACAGCTATGTAAACTGCACACCCAGTGGGACCGTTTTTAACTAAAAAAACCTCTGTGGATTCAGCAACCTAGCTGTACAGCTATGTAAACTATGCAACCAGTGGACCGTTTTTAACTAAAAAAAACCTCAGTGGATTCAGCAACCTAGTTGTACAGCTATGTAAACTACGCAACCAGTGGACCGTTTTTAACTAAAAAAAACAACAACAGTGAATTAAGCAACCTAGTTGTACAGCTAATGTAAACTGGGCAAACACTGGCCCGTTTTCAACTCAAAAAAACATCGGTGGATTCAACAACCTAGTTGTACACCTCTTATAAAGTCAGTATGATTAGAATAGCACGTAAATAGCACTTACGAAAACATAAACACTATCAAATATCCATTTAAAATTCACATTAAAAACCTTAAACATCGAAAGATTCGTTAAAAAAGAGCACTTACCTCTATTTTTTTGTTAAATAACCGCTCAGAAATGTCCCCAACACCCACCGGCTTATAACGTAACACCAGCATGCTTTCTTTTATTTAGCTTTATATCACACTATATTTCTAACAAACACCCACAAATTCTTTTCATATATTAACATAACACATTTCATTCCCTTCCATCAATAACGCAAACAATTTCAAATTCCCATACCTGACGAAACACGTATTCTTTATGGTTGCCAGTCACAACTACCACCGGCAGGTAACTCACTTGGCGGTGCATCGCTCACTCTAGCGTCAGATTGTTCGCCAATGATTTGTAAACAAAACATTGATATGTAAACAAGCACCGTATACGGAATATAGTCCTTTATCTGAAGTTCCTGTAATGGATAAATTATGTTCAACTAAATAAAAAGCTATCGACATCATTCTTTCTAAAATAGCAGACCATCGATTCCTTTTGTCTTCAATTTGTTTTTGTAATTCCTTATCAACACTGCTGAAGTTCTTTCACAATGTTGATACGCTTTGTACTATCCATCCGTTTGCTTAATGCTAGTCGATGATCTGGAGGTGTTTCGTGTTTCTGTAATCTATCGGAAATGTG